>CAUYQG010211787.1:0-10951 GCA_963574415.1 Tarsius wallacei | reverse complement strand
GCTGGGTAGGTAATTCTTGTTTGAAATTGTTTAACTTTGAGTACTTTGAAGATTGGACTCCCAGTTCTCCTAGCCTGAAGTGTTTCTGTAGGTAAGTCTGTTGCTATTCTAATAGGTCTTCCCCAGTAGGTAGTCTGATCTTTCTCTCTTGCTGCCTTGAGGATTTTGCTTTTATACTTACTTTGTGTAGGTGAATTACTATGTGTCTATGAGTTGGTCTTCTTGTGTGTTTTCTTGCAGGGATTCTCTGAATCTCTTGTGTTTGAATGGTCGCAACTCTGATGACATGAGGGAAGTTTTCTTGGATAATTTCATGGAATGTTTTTTTCCAGGGTGGTCTCTGTCTCTATATCTGCCTCAGGAATTCCAATTAATCTTAGGTTCAGCCTCTTGAAATAATTGTTCATCTCCTGAAGGTTTTGTTCTGTCGTTTAAAGGTTCTTTTTTATGTTTTTGACAATTTGGTTTAGTCCCATATTTTGATCCTCGAGTTCGGAGATTCTTTCTTCTGCATGCTTAATTCTGCCCTCCATGCTTATCAGTTTGTTATTTATTTCATTCACTGTATTCTTTACTGCTGTTATCTCAGTTATCAACTCCTTTATTCTTTCCTCCTCTCTCCTCAATTCTATTTTTTTCTCTATTAATGTCTTGATATCTGTGTTTGTGATTTGAGACCAGTCATTTTGGGGGCTCTTCATTGTTTGCATTCCGAAGTCTGTATTCTCAGTGTCTGACCTCCCAGGGTCGGTGTGAGACCCATATTCTTCTTTTGGTTTTTCTTCATTTGTGTAGATTCCCTGACCTGCCCCACCCCCACCCCCTTTTTTTTTTTTTACCTCTTCTTTAATTTTGTTGTTCAGGGATGAGGGGGTGGGTAGCTTTTACTTCTGTTTGCTCAATCTCCTATTCTTCCTTATGTGGATCCTCTGGCTTTGTTCAATTCTGAAGCTGGACTGTGGGTTGGGGGCTGTACATTTTTCAGTTTTGAGATTTAATTGAGGGGGGAGCTGTGAGTCAGAATCTACCTGCAGATCCCAGTATCCACTGACAGGTGTGTGGGCCCCCGGAACCCACTTCCCACTGCCTTACAATCTGTCCCTGCAGTGAGGGTATAGATTTGCTCCCTGAAAGCAAAATGAGGTAAGAAAAAGGAAAAGAATGGAAAAAGGAAGGGAGAGTGAGAGGAAGGTGGAGAGATAGAAGAGTAAGAGGAAAATAGACAGACATACCAACTAACAAATGAAAAGAGACACAAAGACAAAAAAGAGTAAAAAAACTAAAATATACAGGCAATCATACAAACACACAAAGCAACAAAATCTCCCCTATTGATACACTCTCCCTCGAAAATACCCATACACAAATAGGAAGTCTTAAAAAAAAGCAATAAAATAACAGAAGCAAAGCAAGTACAAGAACGTAATCAAAAACAGAAAGAGAGAAGAAGAGAAAAAAACCTAAAACAAAACAAACAAACAAAAAAACCCCAAAGCAACACCAAAAACAAAATTTGCTCTGAAGCCGTTCCTGTAACTCAACTTCCTTTCAGCTCTGGTCTTCAGCCCTTCCCCTCTGTCCTGAGCACAGGCTGGTAGGATTGCTCTCAGCGTGGGTCAGATGCCCCAAGGACTGCTGTGGGAGGAGGGTGGATCAGATCTGGACTCACCTGGCTTGCTGCTGCTGTTGTCATCTCCCACTCAGGTCTGATGTGTCTGTGCCTGTTCCAGCATGGGGGAGGGGCGTCTGTCTCTTCAAATTTGATGAGATAACCTCTAGGTGCCAGGTTGGAGGCTGGGTGGAGCTGGGCGGGGCAATGCAGGTCTCTGCCTGGTCCTGGGACAGAGGAAATGGCTCCGGTCAGCATTTCCTCACGGATGGTGGAGCTCCTCTCCAGCTCTCTCCAGCCTGCTGTCTCTACAGCACTGGGGCTCCTGTCACTCTGCTGTCACAGGTGATGGTGTAGGCAAGTGCCAGGTGGTAGGATCAGTTGTGTTCTGCAAACTTTTCTCAGGAGAGCCCTGAGAACAGCAGATGATCTTGCGCACTGGTGGCTCCAATATCAGGGCGGTGGGGGGTTGCAGTCACCTCTGGAGGACAGCCCTGGGTGCATGAACCTGAGTCTCCCCTCAGATGGCCTT
Source organism: Tarsius wallacei (assembly GCA_963574415.1). Lineage (NCBI taxonomy): Eukaryota > Metazoa > Chordata > Mammalia > Primates > Tarsiidae > Tarsius > Tarsius wallacei. Next base: position 8,810 of record CAUYQG010211787.1, on the reverse strand, counting down.
TCACTCACCCACTGGCATAGACCCACTCACACAGAGTCTTTATAGACATTCGCTTTTTCGGAGACTCTCACAGTTTGATCTGTCCCGTCACCATCTTGCCAAAAAATCCATCATCCTTTTTTCTTGGTTTCCTATAAGGCTCACAACTTTGTTAATAAATTAGGTTAAATTGTTTATAATTCTATTTTAATGAACTCTTTGTTATTGTTATAATAACTATTGTTGATATATCCTGATGTAATTTAGTAATAGATTTAATTTTGTAGCAGTTTTGAAGTATGTGTGCTTAATTTTCCTTTGAAATTTTTCAAAACTTTAAAATTTTAAATTAAAATAATTCCTATAACCACTGTTAAAAGGAGACTAAGTAATAAAGATGAAATGTATTTTCTGCTTTGTCTCATATTCAAAATAGCATTTTTAATGTTTGGTGGATATCTAAACAACTATTTCTACTCAAGTTAGATTCTATCACCAAGTGGCAATGTGGCATTTGAAAAGTAATTAAACTTTCTTTGCCTCACTTTCTTCAGCTGCAAAGTGAGGAAAATAATTTTCTTACCTGCTTTTGGGGTCTCTTGAGGAACAAATGAAATAATAGTGGTGAAAATGTTTTAAACACTTTAATGTATTTTAAATTTAAGATTTTGTGTGTGTGTAAAAGTATCTCTGTCTTTAGGAAATTCTACACTCCTGTTAATATTTTATATTTTATAACGACAGCAAAAATATTTTTGTTGGGGTATTTTATTTTAATATATTCTCTGAACATCTTAAATAAATTTTCTACTTTTCTTAAAATAACTCTTAATCTCTATGAAAAAGTTTAACACTACCGAAATTAGACGTTTTCAGAATGAAAGATTATGATGTTAAGATTTCTAATGCTTTTATCCTATGAATATGAAAGATTATAGTCTCTTGAAAACATCTGTGATATGGCTTAATCTGGAAAATTTTTAAAAATAGAATAATGCTAAAAGTTACTCATACAAATATAAGTGGTAAATATAAGGTGTAGAGAGCTGTGTTTCTGCATGAAAATATGAAAGGAATATAAATTGAGAGTCATGGGAAGTGAATAAATATAATTACATTTCTCACTATGCTTAACAAAACATATCTTCCCTCGTAATGTTCATGTAGATAGGGTTTCTGCTATGACTGGATATCTAACCAACTCTACTTCTCTACCCTGTGCCCACTAGCTTTAAGTAGGATGCTCAGATAATGAAATTCTATTTTGGTGTTAAATCAGAGGTGATTATCAAGCACTTTTTGAGTACTTTCTTTCTCTTTTACTTCCTTTGACACAATGAATTCCAACTCTAAGTGCTGTTTTATTTATTCATTCAACAAATATTTACCGTGTAACTCAAGAAGCTTAAAATTGAATAGAGAAGCTATATGAAAACCTAAAGAGTAGATTACCAATACCACAAGTGAATTGCAAAGTAATGGAATAGATCAAAGGAAATATACAACTTCAGAGGTAGTGGCATTTGGATTGGACCTCAAAGAATGGATAAGACCTTGATAAGTGAAAATGAAGGAAACTAATACCAGCAAAATACATGTGACGGTATAGGAAAGGAGACAAACATGGTGATGTTTCTGAATATACACTAATCCAGTTTAGCTGACACAGTAGAATGGAGTACAGTACAAAGACATAACTCTGATCAGTTGAGTCTGTAATTCATTGGAAGTCTTGAAGGCAAGGAGTTTGTATATGAACTTGAATAAAATGGAGAGCTGTAAAGTGAAATGTAATCATAGCATCGAGATAACCAAACTATAGTATCTCCAAAGATTAGCGAGATTAATTTAACAGTAGTCTACATGCTTGGCCTTGATTCCTATTTCTACAGTGGAAAGATTATGTGATTGCAAGCAGAAAAATAGCAGATAATTTTACTATGAGGAACATAATCCACACCACATGTATTTGATGAAAGCCCTGAGCTCCCTGTTGCTGTCTAAAGAAAGTGACTTGTTGACTATAAACCAATAGCCTACTTGGACCCAAAAGACATGAAAACAATTCAGAAGGAAAAAAGCACCTTTTATTTTAAAAATAGCCATTCTCAAAAAGAAGAAAGTAGGAGAAGAAGTTTAGGAGGAGGGGTCATATTTATAAAAAGAAAAAAATCTCCTCTGCTATTTATGATATATCCCTCACTTACAACCTACCTTTGAGAATAACTGATGTAAAAGCAAATTCTTCCATACCTGAAAACTCAAAGCAGCTCTAGTCACAACTAGGTAATAGATATAAATAGAAAGATAAATAAAAGTAGGAAATAGTTTCCATAGAAGGACAAATGTATGAGGGAAAGGGACTAAAAATAATCACAACCTTGAAACTTAGAAAATGAAGGATAAAGAAGGATATTTGTTTTAATCTTACAAAATTCTAAAGGATATGGAAACATGCCTGAAGACTTAGTCACTTGGCATACCACAGCCAATACCTGGAGTACTCTTCCAAAGCTTTCAAATGAGAGGATCATCTCCCCTTCTGGTAATATACCCAGAGGAACTTAAATCACTCTATAAAAAAAGATACCCACACTTGCATATTTATTGCAGCACTATTCACAGTAGCAAAGACATCACAACCATGCTGCCCATCGAAACTAGACTGGATTTTAAAAATGTACATATACACGATGGAATATTATGTAGCTATAAAGAAGAACAAAATTATGGACTTTGCAGCAACTTGGATGTATTTAGAGTCTATCATACTCAGTGATCTATCACAGAAACAAAGAACTGAGTACCACATGTTCTCACTCATAAGCAGACCCCGAGCATTTACCATAATACAATAAGAAAGGGATTGACAGTGGGACACTGACAGGGGAAGGGGGGGCCACATCATATCAATAAGGGAACCTAATCTCAAACCAGGTGAAGTGGAGACCAAAGGGAGACCAAACTTTACCTGTAGGATGACCACTTGTATACCTAATTCTGAATTGTACCCCACATCTTTAAAATTAAAACAAATTTAAAAAGAAATTATCAGACCCCCCCAAAAAAGATGAATTATTTCAAACAGAGAGAGAGCTCCCTAGACCCTCTTAGTTACACAGACTGATAACATTAAGAGCCATGTGAAGAATGTTAAATAAAAATTTATAGATGACACAGTCATAATAAACCATTAATCAAAGCTAAGATGCTTTCAGTGAGAGAACATAGCATCATCATCTTTCTTAGAATCACTGCTAATAGAGGGAAGGGAAGCATGTACATTCAGTAAAAAATAAAATAAAATAAATAAAATTTTTCTGTGCATGCTGTGTATTAGGCATTTCACTAGTTGGTTTCATGTAGTCACTTCACTTATCCCTTACACTAACCGTTGCAGGTGTGAAATAGGAAGTTAGGTAACTTATCCAAGTAAATACAAGATAAAGAGACTAATCTAGACTCTGTCTACAGATGTCAATGCTCCTTCAAAAAACAAAAAAGAAAGAAAACTATGCTTATTGAGTACCCACTCTAGGCCATGCACTGTGAACACACTAGTGAAAAGGCAGCAATCTTCCTGACATCATGGGATTTATATGTTAAATCTAAATAAACCTATAGTCAAATAGAAATTAGAGAAAACTACTGTAAAGAAATACAAAGCAGGGTGAAAGAAAAAGAAACAAGATTAAGGATGTGGTGATGGTGCCACTATAAGAGTACTAGGCAATCAAGGTCTCTGTGAGAAGGTAACGTTTTTGAGATGATCTGAGCAAAGTGAGACACAGGACTCTGCCAAAAATGCATTCAAAGTAGATGAAACAGCAAGTAAAAAGGCAGAGGGGCAAGAATGAGATTGGAGTCTTTAAGAAACAAGACTACGACCAGAGAAGAGTAAGCCAAACAGTTTGTAAGCAGTCAGTTTTCCATAGCATCAGTAGACAGACAATCATTGCAGCCATGATTTAAATTATCTATAAAAGGAGAGAATTGAATACTTAAAAACAAGCAAAGGAGGATATGCTGGAAACAGAGATTGAAAGAAAAGTCACAGGCATTGGAGTAAAATCAGCAGAGGATGGTGGATAAGAAGAAGGAAGCATTTCAAAAAGGACAGGAGCAATCATGTTGAATGCAGTTGAAAGCTAAGATGAAGATCAGAAGATGCACATTGTGTTGCTCTACATGGACATCATTATTTTGGGGATTTGCTAGCAATTCAATAGAGGAAGAACAGCCTTTTCAATAAACAGTGCTGGGGTAATTGGGCAACCAGACCAAACAAACAAACAAAAAAAGACATAACCTAAGCCTCCACTCACTGTAAAATTAACTCAAAATTGATTTTGAACATAAATGTAATACAAAAACTATAAAACTTCTTAAAAATAGGAAAATATCTTTGGGATCTGGAGATACACAAAGAGCTCTTAGGTGTTACACCAAAAACCCAACTCATAAAGGGAAAAATTGGTAAGTTGGACCTCATTAACATTTAAAACATTTGTTCCTTGAAAGACCCCATTCATAGGATGAAAAGCCAAGCTATACACTGGAGATAAATGTGTGCGAATATATGTGGAATTCTCAAAACTCAAAGGTTAAAAAAAACTGCCCAACTTAATAATGGGGAAAACCCCATTAGACAAAGAAGAGATAGGGATGGTAGATAAGCAGATAAGCGCATGAAAAGGTACTCATTATCATCAGTCATCAGAAAAATGCAATCTAAAACCACAATGAAATGTCACTACACACCTAATGAAACAGCTAAAATTAAAAAAAAAAAAATTGATTCTTATCAAGTATTTATTAAGCACAAGTGTTTATTAGCACCAATATTTATGGCCAAATATTATGTAAGATATTAATATAAGTAAAAAATGAATTTTGATCTGAGGCAACTCTGTGAACTTCATGGTCATTATTACTTTTATCTAAGACAAACATTTAAAATTGTCTTATTTAGGTCAGGTGTGATGGCTCACTCCTGTAATCCCAACATTTTAGAAGGCTGAAGTAAAAGGATTGCTTGAGCCTAGGAGTTCTAGACCAGTCTAGGTAATATAGCGAAACCTCATCTCTACAAAAAAATAAAAAAATTAGCTGAGTGTGGCAGTGCCAGCCTATAGTCCCAGCTACTAGGGAGACTGTGGTGGAAGAATACCCTGAGCCTAGGAGGTCCAGCCTGCAGTGAGCTGTCATGCCACTGCACTGCAGCACTCCAGCCAAGGTGACGGAGGAAGACCCTGACTCAAAAATAATAAACAAATAAATAGTCTTTTAAAAATCAAATAACTACTAAGTAAGTCACATTTGGGGGAAAGTAATGTAAAAGTGTGAATTTAGAAATATTTCAAGATAGTTAGAGCTTTATGTGGAATTATATTCTAAATATTATTTCTCCAATTGGAAAAAATGGAAAACAAACATTAAAACAAATCAGTATTGGCTAAATTATTATGTTTTCTTTTATTTTGCTAATGCTTTTTGCTCCATGTACACAAAATATAGACAAATCTGCCAAGACATACTCAATTTTCTACCCAGCCACACAAGTGAATAATTTCATTATAATTTAAAAATTAAAGCAACTGACCATTATCTTGTTAAACTCTGGCCAGGCCATGTGTTCACTGAGTTACAGGCAGACTGTATTTCCTAGCTTTGGTCCCCTTCCCTACATCGGGGAGGTGAATCTCCTCTCTCTCTCTCTCTCTCTCTCTCTCTCTCTCACTCTCTCTCTTTCTCTTTCTCTCTCTCGTTTACTTTCCAAATAAACTATATTTTCTGATCCAGAAAAAAAATTAAAACAGTTGATTATATTGTGCTGAAATATCCTGTGATATTGTGCTACTATATGTAGAATTTCACAATATAAGTGAAGCAAAGTTTATTGAACAAGTCACATGTGGGCATATGAGTGGTTTCCTGTTTGGGGTTATTACAAATATAGATGTGTAAGTATTTGTGTATATGTGATTCTGAAAACATGATTTTTCACTTGTTTAGAGTAAATTCTTATTCCTTTCCTGTGACTTTGGGCAAATTACATAACCTTTCTTTAGTTCAGTTTCCTAATGTATAAAATGGTAAGGCAAGATTATCTATCACCTACTTTTTGACAGGGTTGAAATTGAAAATAATTTGAGTACATATTAAATTGTCAAGAAATGCCTGTTGTTATTATTAGGAAAAAATATAATACAGGTATAAAGGTCAGTACAAATAATTAGAATAACGACTGTTAACTGAATACTTATTGAATCACAAACACCCTTATGAATATTCTATATACAATATCTCATTAGATCCTCACAGTAACATTATAAGGATAAATAATTATTTTAAATATAAAGTCATCAACTTTGTTGAAAAACTATGTAGAGAAAAACATCATAAATAATGCTAGCTATTTATGTAAGGCCATGAAGAATCTGGATATAATCCATGTTGTGTTTAAGGATGCACTAGAGGTAATGTAATGATTAATGAAATTGATATTTTAGGAAAATTTAATCTAGTAATAGTTTACAGGATGGTCAGGAGTACAGAGTTGCTAGAGAGAGATATGTAAGGTGGGAAACATTTTGAGTTGAGTAAGCTTGACTTTACCTATGGCTTCTGGTTTGTTGATAAAATAATTTGATAAAGTTAAAAGTATTACTTCTAAGGGGTCCAGAGAGAGGCATTATACTGAAGAGTAAATTGTGAACTCTCTTAATAACCTTTATTGGGGGGAATGAAAGAAAACTGACATATCATAGTATATGACTTTTACTCTAGTGTGTATTATCATAGCCATTATTTGTGTAGCACTTACTGTTTACAAGACAAGGTCATAAGGGTGTTATATTATACGTCATTTATTTTTTATCAATCTTACGGAATTATGTTTATCCTAAAATTTCAGACTTGGAGAAGCTATGTAACTTGCCTGAAGTTCAACAGTAATCATGGAGTAAATTTAATTCTAGGAATGTGTGAGTTGTATGGTCTTAATCCCTGTGCTGTGTTGCCCCAACACGCAACAGTGTACAAAAGGTGGGGGAGTGCATTACTCCCATAATGGTGATGAGAATGGACGGAATCAAGAAAAATCTATAATGGCACCAACATTGTCAACTATCTACCAGATAAACAATTACCATGAATGTGAATGATAAGTTCAAGAGTTACCTTTTGGGAGCAATAGAATAAATGGAAAAGAAATGACAAAGACATATTGGCACTTTTAAGGGCACCAGGAAGACAGTTCAACAGCCTACTTTGAACCAGAGGAAAAACTTTTTGGATGAACATCCATGAATTGTGCTAAACATGGAAGTCTTTTAGTGACTTTGTTGTATTCAACAGTTTAATGCAAAAGTGGTCACATCCGATTGATCTGATGGTCCTCTCCATTATTATCTAGTTGTTTTTCCTCATTTTTTATCTACATTATTATCTCAGTTGCTTATTCACCTATGCTAACATTTCTTTTTTAAAATTGTATTAACAATTTAATGAAACAAGAAGTGAATTATTGAAGTTTATTCTCATTGGTTTTATTTTTTATTTTAAAGATGTGGTGTACAATTCAGGGTTAAGTATACAAGTGTTCATTATGCAGATACCCTTGTTGATGAAGTGTGACCCCCTCCCCTGGCAGTTTCTCACTACTGCCAATCCCTTTCTTATAGTATTATGATAATTGTTCAAGATCCGCTTACGAGTGAGAACATGTGATACTCAGTTCTTTGTTTCTGTGATAGATCACTGAGTATTATAGACTCTAAGTCCATCCAAGTTGCTGTGAAATACATAATTTTGTCCTTTATGGCTGTGTAATATTCCATCATGTATATGTACCACATTTTTAAAATCCAGTTCTCTTTCAATGGGTAGCACGGTTGGTTTCATGTTTTTGCTACTGTGAATAATACTGCAACAAATATGCATGTGCAGGTATATTTTTCATATAGTTATTTGAGTTCCTCCAGGTATATTCCCAATAGGGGAATTGTGGGGTCGTATGGAATGTAAATTTTTAGATCTTTTAGGAATCGCCATGCTGTTTTCCAAAGAAGTTATACTAGTTTACACTCCCACCAACGATGTAGAAGTGTTGCCTTTTCCCTGCATCCTCTCCTGTTGTTTTTTGAATTATTGATGATGGCCATGCTGACTGAAGTTAGGTGGTGTCTCAGTGTGGCTTAAATTTGCATTTATTTGATGATTAGTGAGGCTGAGCATCTTTTCATGTATCTGTTGCCTGCTTATATGGCTTCTTTTGAGAAGTGGCTATTCATGTCTTTTGCCCACCTTGTAATGGGGCTGTTTGTTTTTTCTTTAGGTATGTTTGAGTTCCTTGTAGAGCCTACATGTGAGGCCTTTGTCAAATATACAGTTGACAAATATTTTTTTCCCAGTCTGTGAACTGTCTCCCCACTCTCTTGATGGTTTCCTTGACTTTGCAGAAGCTTCTCAGTTTGATGAGGTCCCACTTGTCTATCTTATCTCTAATGGCATGGGCACTTGTGGTTTTGATTAGGAATTGGTTGCCAGTTTCAATATCCATAAGGGTATCTCCTGCATTTTCTAAGGCTCTTATAGTTTGAGGTTTTATATTTAGGTCCTTGAACCAATTAGAATTGGCTTTTGTGTACAGTGATATATAAGGGTCTTGTTTTATTTATTTTTTTTATTTATTTTTATTTTATTTTATTTTATTATGTTATTGTGGGGTACAGTTAGGGGTTAGGCATACAAAAATATTTCGTTCAGGTACCCTTGTTGATAAGAGGTGTCTCCCCATCCCCAGATAGATACCCACCACCATTAATCCC
>CAUYQG010211786.1:0-10902 GCA_963574415.1 Tarsius wallacei | reverse complement strand
CTGCCTGAGCCCACAGGTTCAAGACCAGACTGAGCAACATGATGAGACGTCATCTCTACAATAAATCAAAAAATTAGCTGGGCGTGGTGGCACGTGCCCTGGAGTGTAGTGGCACACTCCCGGCCACTGCAGCCTCAACCTGATGGGCTCTGGTGATCCTTCCGCCTCAGCCTTCCAGGTAGCTGGAACTACAGGCACGTGCTACCACGCCAGGCTAGTTTTTGATTTATTGTAGAGATGAGGTCTTGCCAAGTTGCCCAGGCAGGTCTCGAACCTGCGGGCTCAGGCAATCCACTTGCCTCAGCCTCCCAAAGTGCTGGGATTACAGGCTGAGCCACCGAGTCTGGCCTACTTTTTAATTTTTTGTAGAGACAGGGTGTCACTGTGTTGACCAGACTGGTCTCAAACTCCTGGCCTCAAGCAAGCCCCTTGCCTTGGTCTCTCAAAGTTCTGGGTTTGCAGGCATGAGCCACTGCGCCCAGCCCCTAGGATCTCTTTAGCAAGTGTTGGAGTTAGCATGGCCACCTGAAGAAGGGACCTCTCCTTCTGTGTCCTCTATATGTAGCCCTAAGCCTTGGCAGGGGTAGGTGGCGGTGGGGAGGAGGGGAACGGAGATGATCTCTGACTACATAGTAGCATTTCTGGTGGCAGTGAATTTGGGACTAAACATCAATAATGCTGACATATGCCAGCCATGCTTAATTGCAGAATAGCAGGACAATCTGCGTTAACAACAACAACAACAAATCACTAAATATATTGACTTGAGGCTTCAATATTTGTTCCTTGTCTCTGTACACCCCCAATATGAAATAAATCTCTCTGCCTCTTTAAGGCTTCTTCTAAGCATTTCTCAGCATCTTGGAAGTATCTGCAGGCCAGGCAGCTTTCTCTCCTTGGGTCTGGCTGCCTCTACAAAGTATCCTTATGAAAATGGAAGGGAACACGTGGAGGCATACTGAGAGAAAGGAAGGACTGTGGTCAGGGCAGGGCCCTGTGTGGGGCAGGGGGCCTGGTCATACCTCCCCACCCACCCACCCATGGATGAGGAAAAGCAAGGGATGCTGGGAATGTTTATGAGCCTCTTTTCTTTTTCTTTTCAAAAATTACAATGATACCTCAGGTAATTAATTGTTATTAGCCTTGTTAATTTCAAATGGATCCTCTCCCTTCTGGCCATCTTGGGGAAGACTTAAACCACAAGGGGTCAGCAAGTTTGGGGGGATAGGGATGGGAGTAGGCAGAGGAGAGGATGCTGGGTGAGAGGCCCTGTGGTGAACAGGCAGGGCTGCGGCTGGCTGTGTGGAGCACTCTAATGGACCCCGTGGCCGTGCAAGTCCAGAGGCACTGGGATCTCCTCAGCCCCTCCACATTCCCAGATAGCACCGAATGGGTCACAAGGCTCTCTCCAGCACCAGGCCTTTGCTGTGTGAGCCCTTAGCCCAAGGCATCTCCCTGTTAGGAACTACCACAGGTCTTTGGGGTCCTGGAGGGAGGGTCACTTCTCCCACCCTTCCCAATTGCAGGGATTTGAGACATAGTCAGGAAGAGAATAAACATCTTGTTTTGGATGGTTTAGACATTTGTCAAGAGTCAGGCATCTGGATGAGGTGAGTATCTGTGACCCTTTTCAGTTCAAAAGAATTATTCATTGAAGCAGCCTTTAAAGTCTAGCCCAAGTCTTAGTGATATGAAAGATATGGTTCCTGCCCTCAAGGAACTCATTGTCAGATCTCTCTCTCTCTCTCTCTCTCTCTCTCTCTCTCTCTCTCTCTCTCTTTTTTTTTTTTTAAGAGACAGGGTTTTGCTTTGTTGCCCAGGCTGGAGTACGATCATGACTCACTGCAGCCTTGAATTCCTAGGCTCAAGCGATCCTCCCACCTCAGCCTTCCAAGTAGCTAGGACTATAGGTGCATGCCACCACACTTAGCTAATTTTTTAATTCTTTGTAGAGACAGGGTCTCACTGTGTTGCCCAGGCTGGTCTCAAACTCCTGGCCTCAAGCAAGCCAGGAGTCTGTCAAATAAACAAATAATTATAACAAATTATGCAGAGCACAGGGAAGAAAATGCCCAACCTTGTAGAATCTGGGCAAGCAGGAAGAATGGCAGTCAAGGCAGGCTTTGCAGAGAAGGTGGCCAGAGAAGGGCATTGAGGGATCAGGAGGAGTTCCCTAGGCTGGTAAGATGGAGTATAGGAAGGTCATTCAGCAGAGGGAACAGCAGGAAGTATGAGAGACCATGACTGCTGGGGGAGTGGGAAGAGCTTTGATCTGGATGGAACACCGGGTGAATGCAGGGACGAGAAGGCAGCTGGAAAGACAAGCAGAGCTAGGTCATGAAGGGTTGGTAGGATTTCTTCTGAGATGCGACCTCCCTTGCCTATGGGATCTTAACCAGGGCAGCTGGGGGCCACACCCTGTGGCTTCGTGCCCAGGGCAGTTCCAAGCTTATGATGTTTGTTCCTAGTAGGCTTGGCAAGGAGCTCCCTTCCACCGCCCTCCTCTTTCCATTTCAGAGTAAAAGAGTGGCTGTTGGAGTGTGTATTGGGGAGGAGTTTTAGGGATAAACAGACCCCTGGTTTGGTTTCCCCAAGTGGCTTCTCTCTATCCCACGGCACTTTGAGGCACTTTGAGACCGTTTGGGAGACTGCATCTGAGGCCTGGGGTGTGGACAGGGCATCTGCCCCCTCCTTGGGGAAGCTCTGTTTCCAGTGAGCTCTTACTCTGCCGCTCTGGCATGGGTCCCTGATAATGTCTGCCTTCCTTCCCCAAACCTCAGCTCCTGAAGGAGGCCTGGATGGAGGTGGCTGGTGCCAGGAGGAGAATAGGACCTCCAGAAAACCTGAGGCCAAGACTTAGGAGCTGAGACCATCCTAGGCAGCGTCTTCCCCTCACAGACCCTTGCCGCTCCCAGTGGGCAGAATCATCAGCTTCTGAGTTGCGTCCAGCAGTCTGAGTCTCCATTCTCTTGGCCCCTTTCTGCTTTTTCAGTTTTTTTTTTTTAAAAGACAAACAGCCGCAAAGCTCCATCTCCTAACGAAACTGTTTGGTGTTAATTAATTATGCAGCTGCCTCATTTGCATGCACAGGCTGTGGCTTCCCAGCTTCTCGCCCACTCTCCTCTGCCAGCCCTATATGGGCCTCAGGCAAAACAGAGACTCGGTAATGCTCACGCCTGCCCACTCGCAGGCAGCCCTCCTGGCCATTCTGCCACATCTGGAGCAGACTCAGAGACTGGCCCCAGAGGTGGCCACTACCCTGGGGGCATATGTTGGGAACCCTGGAGCCCTCCTAAGAAGCCAGGGCACTTGAGTTTTATATAGGTCCTCTCCTTTACTTAGCAGGTTAGCCTCTGCCTGGCTTCATTGGCTCTCGTGTAAAATGGGTATACACTAACATCATTCTTGTGGACCAGATCTTGTCTTTGTGTCTCCAGTGTTGGCTCCACGGGAGGAGCTAAGGGAGTGGGTTTTTGAAGGACTGGCTGACTCATATGGGCTCGTTAGCTCCTTTGAGAGGTTTACTCCAGGATTCTATGGGATCCCCACTTTTCCCAGGGTCCTCAGGCCCTCTAGCCTCTAACTGGTCACAGCATCGACACAGCATTTGCTGTGTACAGAAGCCTATTCTCACCAAGGATGCCGACTAGGGTCTTGCTGGCTGTATTACGGAAGGCTCTGCTTTGGGGACAGGGTAGGATGATGGTGGCTGCTCTTGGCTTGTATGCTAAGCACGTGGTGGAGCGATAAGGCTATGCCTTGTGCTGAGGCGAGGGTCAAGGAGAAGGGACCTAAGGACTATGGTATTGACGGTATTTAAGTGGCATGCCCTTGACATTCATGTAGGTGTCAGGCCGGGGAAGAAGAATCTTGTCAAGTGGGCTTTTGAAAAGATAAAGTTCACACTGAGTTACAGTGGATTGAAACTGAGCTGTCCATCCTGGCAGAGTGGAAGGTGGGATGGGGTCTCCAGGCAGAGAAGCTCAAGCTTTCTGGGGAGGGACCCCTCTAGCTGTTGACAATTTCACTATTAAAAAAAAACCCAAAAATGCGTGGCAGGCTCACTTAGGGCTCTGGGCCTGAGCTGAAGGACTCTTGCTTGGGCAGAGAAATCTGGGCTTTAGAGAAACCTGAGGGAAGGGGGGACAACAGGAACAGTGACCTGCCCAGGGTCTATGTGGGAACCCAGGGGGTGGGGGGGTGGGGGACTCCTGGGAGGACAGAATTCACTATGAGAGAAATTTTGTCTGGAGACTGAGGATTGATCCTGGGACCCTGACGGCAAGCAGGCTGAAGCCAAAGGAGAAAGGGCCCTGACTTGGCACTGGGAGCAGGGGTAGGGACAGAACCAGGCAGGCAAGGAGAACTCCCAGTCCCTAGGATGGAGGCGAGGCGAGGAGGTGGAGCAGTGAGGCTACAGTGAGAAGACCCATCACCTCCTTGAACTTCACCTTCAGAGGAACGTAGGTGATAGGAATTGTTATTTCCTGGTATCAGTAAGGAGACTAGAGAGGTGGGAGCCAGGTTTCTGGATGTGGAGGGAAGCGGGGAAGACACTGCAGCGGGAGGGGCAAGGGCTTTTGGAAGGGAAGGAACTGTCTGTGTCATTCCAAGTCCTGTGCTATTCTCCTGATGCTATCGGTGCCAGCTCTTCTGTGGGGGCACATACTGTGGATGCCACCGTCCACCTTCCCCCACCAGTCGGCAGCCAGGATTTTCCAGAATGGTGATCAGAGAGGGCCTCCTTGTCTCTAATCCGTGGTCACTGGGACATGAGGACCCAGCTCTTTTTGTGGGAGCTTAATCGGTGACAGCTTGGCTTCTGCCCAACTGTCAGAGGAAGGATGGGCATTGGATCTTCAGAAAAACGGACCTTTTTTGGCTCAGCATGTTTAAGAAATTGAAGAAGAGAGATGGTTTTGGGTCTCCATGCCAGATGGGGAGGCTGATAAGCCTGGATGTGGTGCTGCTTGGCCACTAGCTGCTGTCCAACTGGTCTTGGGCAAGCTACTTTTTCTCTCTATGCCTCAGTTTCTTAATCTGTCAAATGGGATAATTCGTCATTCATTCACCTGCCTGCCTGTCCATCCATTATTCCTTCCATCCATCCTTCCTCCTCTCCCTCCCTCCATCCACCCGTCCAGCATCTATTTACCAAATGCCAGCTCTATGTTGGGCACCGTGTGTAGCGCTGAGGATATACAGCATGACAAGACTGACATGGTCCCTTCCCTTGTGGACCTTAAGAGCTGACCAAGGAAGAAAGACATTAAGTAATAACAACAATAATCACACTAATATGATAATAATAATAATATCTGTCTCTTGCGGCTGTTTGGGAACTAAACTAATGAGACACTGTAGGGAAGGGCTTTTGTAAGCACCTTCTTGCTAGGAGTTCTTATTCTCATAGAGGCTCAGCCCAAGCAGGTGCTAGAGCGCCTTCAGCTCATTGAGCCTATGACAACGTTTAGTCCAAACATACATCCATTCCCTCCCTATTATCCATCTCAGTTAACTCCCAGAGCTGCTACTCCTTCCCTTTTCCCCCCTGCCTCCGGCCACCTGCTGTGCCTTCACTGTGGGAGGTAAAGGAAGCCTCACTGATCAGCCTTGTCCCAGCCCTGGTGGAGGGATGGGGCTGGGGTGGAGGAGCTGAGCTGACTGCTGCTAATTAGCAGCACCGAACCTTGGCCAAGCTGGAGAGGCAGATAAAGGGAGGTGGCAGGAGGGGGAACATGTATGGTCCTGCTGAGGGTATCATAGGCCCAAGAGTCTCCAGGCCCAAGTCCTGAGATGACCCCTCTCCCTGCCACCCCTTGGCTGTGCCCAGCTAATATCACCCATGAATGCACAGTGGAGAGGGTAGAGCTATAATAACAGAAGAGGAAGTAGATGGCCCAGAAGGGAGGACCCTTCCAGCTGTGGCCTTCTCCAGATTCAGCGGAGGGGATACTAAGGCGTACCCTTAGTAGTATTGTCTCCAGACTTCTGCTTGGGCCATCCCCCCGTGGGGAATCGGCTACCTTCTTCACCTCCACATTTCATCTTCCAGACCAGGACAGATACTCCTCTACCAAATCTGCCCTTTCCTTAGCTGGAAGCAATGCTTTCTTCCCCTAAATCCCCACAGCACCATTTCATGCCCCTCTTATGACATGTACCCCATTCTCCTTTGCATCACACACGTTGGGCAGGTGTCTTTTGTCCTCACCCTTCTTAGGGAGACCTCCACCTAAGTCCTCTCTTCATACACAGTGCCTCACACAGTGCCTGATACTTAGTGCTTAATGAAGTTTATCAAAAGATGCAAGAGTGTCACTGGGCCTCCTTAGTGCTTATGGACCATTTCTGAAGGTGCATTGAGGTAGATTCCAATTTTAAAGATGAAGAAATTGAAGGTCAGAATGACCAGATAGTTTTGCTCAAAGCCAAACAGTCATTTAGAAGTAGAGATAGGCTTTAAAATGAGGTCTCTTTTGCTCCAAATTCCTTACTGTCTCTACTAGATGGGGGCAGTGTGTTATTTTGGGGGAATTCTGTAGACAATAGATTCAAACAACTAAATAATAAGTGATAGAAATTTCCAAACCAGTATCCCTTCAAAGGAGGATTCCTTGATCATACTTTGATCTGTGAACTGGACAGGCCATTACTGACACTGTGGGACCCAGGGAGGCCATTTTGCCTCAGGGCCCATATTCCAGAAATGTCTTTAAGCTGTCTTGACTGGATCTCCATGAGGTCTTTGGGCCCTTGGAGAGTTTCCTCTGTAGAGAAATTGCTGTCCACTGCAGTGCTTGTCCTTATCGCATGACGGCTATGAAAATCTTCTAGATTTACACTTTGGTTTTCATTGCTGAATAAAGTGGAGTGGGTTGGAGGAGTCACCAATCTGTTCTGCTGTTATAGATGGGCCCTCTGATATTCAGCACAGCCAGTGAGTTTGCTAGAGCTTACCTCATTGCTTTGGTTAGTGGAATGTAACTCTCTTCTATGTGAATCCTGGGAGATTTATGTGGGCCAAATGGTCTTTGGCATTTTCTGGTGTCTCAGTGTCTGACTCTGTAGTTCCCCAAACTTCCTTCTTCTTTTAATTTGTCAGGTGGAGTGGATGTCTGCAGTCTTTGTCTGCCTGGCATCCCTAACCCCTCTTTTTCTGTTTCTACATTCCTACTTCCTCTAGGGTACTGACTGTTCCTGTGTTCTACTGAGACAGAAAGACAGAACTTGTTACCTTGACCTCAGAAGTAATCCTATGACTCAGACCTGGCTAACATGGTGTTCCTGGCTACAGTGATTGGCTTCTAGTATATGACCCAAGGTGGGACAGTCAAAATCCTGCCCTGAACTGTACATGTGGGAGCTGAAGGAGAGCAAAGATCTCTCTCCTCTGAGATTTTTTTTTTGTTGTTGAGTTGGGGTCTCACTCTGTCACCCAGGCTGGAGAGCAGTGGCACGATCACGGCTCACCACAGCCTCGACCTCCAAGGTTCAAGGCAATCCTTCTACCTCAGTTTCCTGGGTAGCCGAGACTGCAGATGTGCATCACCATGCCCTGATAATTTTTTGATTTTTTTTTATAGCAACAAGGTCTCTACAATGTTGCCAGACTGGTCTCAAATTCCTGGACTCAAGTAATCCTGTTGCCTTGGCCTCACAAAGTGCTGGGATTACAGGTGTGAACCACCATGCCCGACCTCCTCTGAGATCTTAAGTGGGGATAATGCAAACTCAGAGCAGCCTTTGGCCATGCCAACTCAAGGGCCATTCTTCCCATGGGCCCGCTCCAATGTAGCAAGAGACTACAAGTGCAATGCCAAGAGAGATGGGGAAAGGGAGAGGGGCCTGAAAACACCATCAGACTTTCTGGTTTTACTTCTGCTGTTCCTAGGTGCAACTGTTCCTGTTACTTGAGCCAATACGTCTCCAGTTTTACAGTATCAGTTTGAACCTGAAACCAGTGAGTAATAACCAAGTAAGAATATATATATATATATGCTTTACATACACATTTGCACATATGGATGTAAAACCACAAACAAAATAGGAAGGACAGTGTCAGGATTAAGAACATCTTTAAAACTAAGTTCGTAGCCAGGTGTGATGGCTCATGCCTATAATCCCAGCACTTTGGGATGCCAAAGCGAGAGGATTACCTGAACCCAGGTGTTCGAGATCAGCCTGGTCAACTTGGCGAGACCTCATTTCTAGGCTGGGTACAGTGGCTCACACCTATAATCCCAGCACTTTGGGAGGCTGAGATGAGAAGAATGCCTGAGCCCATGGGTTCAAGACCAGCCTAGGCAACTTGGTGAGACCTCATCTCTACAATAAAAATCAAAAAAATTAGCTGGGCATAGTGGCACACGCCTGTAGTTTCAGCTACTTGGAAGGCTGAGGTGGAAGGATCGCCTGAACCCAGCAGGTCGAGGCTGCGGTGCTCGTGAGTGTGCCACTGCACTCCAGCCTGGGTAACACAGTGAGACTCTGACTCAAAAACAAACAAAAAAACTGAGTATGTTTAGTTTTATGAAAAACTTACTGCATCACCCTTAATCTGTCCTTCCAGGCCAAACCAGTTACCTCCTCTACCAAATCTGTCCTTCCCCCATCTGGAAGCAATACCTTCTTCCCCTGAATGCCCACAGCAGCTGGTTCCTGCCTCTCTTATGACATGTACCCTATTCTCCTTTGCATCATACATGTTGGGCGTGTGTCTTTTCTTAGGGAGACTTCCGCCTGAGTCCTCTCTTCATACACGATGCCTTATAGTAAGTGTCCAGCCAAGCTGGAAACTTCATTGAGGGTCAGCTCCCGATTGCATACCTGTGTTTGGAGCCACAGATTTAGCTAACCCTTTCCAGAGAACAGGTTCTGAAGGGGGAGGGGCTCAGGAGAAAACTGGGATGGCTTGGGCCTCAGAGGCAAACTTGGCTTTATGCTTCGTTTCTTGAGGGCTGTCTCTGCCCTAGTGGCTACACTGGTGTGTGTGTGTGTGTGTGTGTGTGTGTGTGTGTGTGAAATCTAAGATCCTCCACCCTGCTCAGCACCGGCCCCCCGTGTTTGTCTCCTTCTGCCTGCCAGACCCCCTGGGGTGCTCTGGAGGGCACCCCCTGGTCAAGGGGCTCGTGGCTGTGGAAGCAGGACACCAAGCAGCAAGTTCATTCAGCTCAGGCTGGTGGGAGCCATGGGGGCTTTATCTTGCCATTAATGGTTTTCTAAATTGGTGGCAGTGGAGCAAAAAACCCAATTTGCGCCTGGAGCACGCATGATTACTATTGTAATAACCTCAGCTAATAAGAATATGATGTGGGGCTAGACTGGGAGAGAAAACACATTTCTCATTAGCTTTTGATTAATTACTCGACATAATTTCTTAGTTGTGGTGGCCAGGGGGGTGGGGTGTTGCCATCTCCTCACCTCATCTTAACCCCAGGGGGCTAGGAGTAGTCTAGGGACTGTGGCATTTCCACGGGAGAAAGCCCCGCCTACCTTCCTACTTCCCTTCCCCCTCTCTTCACACCCTTTCCCTGTCTTTTCTTCCCTTCTCTGGCCCTCCCTTTTCCTTCCTTCCTGATCTCTCTCTGCCCCCTCAACCTTTCCCTGGTCCTCAAGGGTGTCTGTCACTTTGCATAAGCGCCCACACTGTCCCCTCACACTGCCAGGTAGGTGGCTTGTGGCTGGTTTGCAGGCCCAGCTGACCCACCCTGCCCCTGAGCCCAGGTTGCATATTTTTCCTTCAGCTTCCATCCATTCCTGCTCGGGACTTCCCCGTGTCTGATCTGGAGACTCTTCTTGGCTCATCTGCCCTTGACCCAGGTTCCTTTCTGGCCTGGTTCAGAGGATCCTGTTTCGGGCCTTCTCAGGCCCTGCTGTGTGGTTTGTACCTCACCATACACAGAGGGGCCTCCTGGCCTGAGCCCTCTGTCCTTTCTCCTGACCCCTGGCCGCTAGGACCAGGCTGGGTGGGGTTCCTCAGATTCTCACATCTGGGACCTTGCGCTCAACAGGACACTGGCTGGAAACATTTTCATTTTATTTGTAACCCAACAGCTTTCTGTTGATGTCCCCTCCTCCCCGCCCCCCCCCCGCTCTATACCCAGAATTGTGCTAGGCACAGCAGGGATGTAAGAGAAATGAAGCTGTGGATCTTGCCACCAGGTTGGGAAGGGTCACGAGGAGAGACAAAGTCTAGTGCAAGGCTGCATATACTGAGAGCCACGAGGACGAGGCAGAGACCGAGGATGAGGCAGACGAGAGGCCTCTGTTGGATGGAGGGTTCAGAGGCTCCCTGGGGGAAGTGGCTCACGGGAGGCTTTGACAGAGAGCAGATATAGACTGACAGAGAGGAAGAGAAAGGAAAGGAAATTCCAGATGAGGGCATAGCATGTGCAAAGACCTGGAGGTGGAACACTGGAGGCCATTTTGGAGGATGAGGAGGAGGCCAGTGTATTTTAAGTGGAGGTTTCTGTGGGAGATGAGCTAAAAAGAAAAATCGGAGGTCGACCCTCTTGGATGTCAGGCTGAGGTTTTGGGACATACATGATATGGAGTCGGGCATTCTGAAAGGTGCTGGGGTGTGAGGTTGATCTTAGCAGTTTGCTAAATGGATAGCAGTGGGTGTATTAGTACTACGGTCTGAATGTTGGTGTCCCCAAAACGCATATGTTGGAACTTAATCCTCAAGGTGATGGTATTAAGAGTTGTGGCCTTGGCCGGGTTCGGTGGCTCAGCCTGTAATCCCGCGCTTTGGGAGGCCGAGGTGAGTGGACTGCCTGAGCCTGTGGGTTTGAGACCCGCCTGGGCAACTTGGCGAGACTTCATCTCTACAATAAATAAAAAAAAATTAGCCGGGTGTGGTAGCGCATGCCTGTAGTTCCAGCTACTTGGAAGGCTGAG
>CAUYQG010211785.1:0-19680 GCA_963574415.1 Tarsius wallacei | reverse complement strand
ACGCCCGGCTAATTTTTTGATTTATTGTAGAGATGAGGTCTTGCTTGCCCAGGCGGGTCTCGAACCCGCGGGCTCAGGCAATCCACTCACCTCAGCCTCCCAAAGGCGCGGGATTACAGGCTGAGCCACCAAGCCCGGCTTACTTAGTTTATTAAATTTGAAACAATATTAAAAACTCTTGAGCTAATTTTCTAAATGAGTGTGAACTGGTTCTGTTGAACTACGTAGCACACATTTTACTATTTTTCTGAAAGGGCACACTGGTATTTTTTTTTAAATAAAATGATGAAAAACATTTTATCCATTGATTATAACAGAGGGAAAACTTAGAGTCTAACATTCTACTCTTTTCAAGTGTATCAAGTACATCATACTTATCACCTTTAATGATGAAAAAAGTTGTATGGAATAAGTTTGGTACCTAAGCAAATCTTCTAATATTATTTTATCTGTAATGATATTTTAAAAAATGTATTCCTGCCAACAATTACTTATTATCTAAAATGAAATAATTTTATTATAAATTATTTATGATTAAATCAGCTTTGAAGTATTATATCAGGAAATTTTAAAGGACAGAAAATCTTATAAAATTTATTTTCACTCAATTATAGACCATTTTGATATACATAAAATTATTTCATGAGAGTAGTCTTTTGTGTGTATATATATATATATAAAATTTTACATTACTTTTTCAGTTTATGTTTCATAAATATTCTTCCATGTCCACCCATCACACTTATTATTTTCATGGTTGTCTAGTATTCCATAGCATTGGAATTTCGTTATTTAGTTATTCTCTATTGTTGGAAATTTAACTTCTTTCCAGTTTTTAATAATATAATGTTGCTCTAGGCATATCTCTTCATTTAGAGTTGCTTTCCAATAATGTCATTTTCTCCTCTTGAATCATTTAATTAGAATATGTTTACCCCCAAAATATTACATTATTTGACATTTGATATGTATTGTCAAGTTATTTTCCAAAAGAAATGCTGTCAATTGACAAAGCCTAGAATGATAAATGGACAAACCTCTTTTTCTGAAGCCCTGTCAATACTAAAATAATGAAATTCCATTAGTGCTAGGCAACAATACTCAGATTTATTTCTATTTTAATGGTAAATCTTGAAGTGATTTGGAAATCTCCCTTTACTAACATAAGACACCTGACATCTACCCATAGATCATGTCTCCAACACCAAGACTGGGTTCACAGGCAGCAGAAACTCACTGCAGGCCTCCTAACAGCTCCACCTAGACTAGCCTCATTATCTTCCTCCCTCCATTCCTCCCTCTCACTTTTTTTTTTCTTTCTAAATTAGATTCTAAACTGCTAAAATTGGAACAGGACCTACACTGGTGAAAATAGAATAGTGAGCACCAAAATCATACTACCTCAAAGGGCCATTGGTTTCCTGAAAGTAGCCTATCATTTGGTTTTCTACAGGGGAGTGGAGATGATAATGCCGTCTTGCAACTCTGGAAACTTTGTCTAATGAGAAGAGTGAATGATCCTCTCATAGGGGAGATCTGTGTGGTCACCGGTGTTGATCCTAAAGAAAATCAAACTAATACAAAAGGGAAAACAGGCCCAGGATATATGTGAAAAAAAATTGTGGAATAAAGTCTAAACAATATCAGCTCAGACTGCCAGGGGCATTCTATCGCTACTGAAATACAGAAAGAGTCCCTTTTCAGTAGCTTTCTAAAGATGGGTCTGAAGTGAGTCTACCAGGCCCTGTAGCCTGAATTCTGACAATTATGTGAAAGAAAGGACAAAGAAGGGGTTATCAATAATAATAATTTATCAATGGGAGTGTGTTCTCTACCTTTCAATGTGTCTTGAGCCCTTCAAATAGCACCATTGTCTCCTTAGATGGAGCTGGCCAGGCAACCTTCCCGGGAATCTTTGTTGCCTTCCTTGAAAAACATTTAAAACAAACAAGTCCCTTTCTCTTCCCATAGACAGTACAAGCAATATTAATGGTCATCTACCTGTTGATAAGCACAACAGTCTCATTTTACCTGACTTGAAAGGGTCATCTGTACTGTCAAGCCCAATTAACTTGTCTTACTCTCACACAAGAAAGGAAGGTTACTGAAAGGCCACGTCTTGCTTTATATCTTGACTGCTCCGACACAATGGCCTGATCAAAGGCCATCAAAGCATCAGGCCAATAAAGGCAGATTTTGCTTTTTTTTAGCACCACACATGGGAGCATGTGGGTCCTTACTGAAAGACTCGGAAGTCAAGAAGGAATTTTATATGCACTGGGCCTTCCAGAGGTTGAGATAGGTCCCAGGCTACTTCCCAATTTTATAACAGGGTTATAAAAAGCTGTGGTATATTTTAAATGCTGATGGTTAATAAATGAATGCTTTCAATACAAAAGCAATGCAATATAATTGGGCTTTTGATAAAATAATTACAGGATTTACAAAAAATACTTGAAGTGTACTATAGACAGGATGTCTGTATTAGGGCAGAAGCTTATATTTGAATGATAGATATCTTCTGTCAACCATATCTGTGTATTTTTGAGGTTTCCTTTACCCATTTGAAGTCTGGGTAAATTGGAAGCCTAAGTAAATTGCCAGTCAATGACTCCACTGGTATCCCTGAGATAGGTCCTATCTGTACATGTTTCAAGTAAGTCACACAACTTATTACATGTCTGGTCCCCAGAGCCTATGTCATTGCTACAAATGTAATTGGGTACTCAAATATCTGTTGGTATATTTAGTTCTCTTTCATATAGTTCAAATGCTGGAAGGAAACAAACAAAAGCATTTATTTATTCTCCTGTTTCTAGGAAAGCTTGACTCTAAATTACCCTAGACGCATAGCTACATGAGTGCAGCGTGGTTCTTGCTTCCTTTATTGGTTTATTTTGATATTTATAAATTTGAGTTTTTGAAACAAAATTAAATGGGACTGAGATTATTTGATTTGAAAAAAGGGAAAATTTGGCAGGATTTCCAGATATCCCATATGGATAGGGTTCTCTGATAATTCTGTTCTCAAAAGAACAATACACACTCACAGGCATACACACTTGCTTGCATGCACTTGCACACATAATGTTTGGGTCTAGATTACACACTACAGGGCATTACTCTTAGCACAAATCTTGTTAAAATATGTGCCATATTTTCTGGGTTTAGATCTAGCAAACTTAGCAAAGATGAACAGTGATAAACATCTTAAGGTATCAAAACATCCTCTGGATAAAGTTTAAAACCAGATTTTTCTAAACTTCTACTAAAAATATAAAAGAACAAGTATATTTAAACTAGGTTAAGCCAGGAATATATTCCAGCTAGGAGAACTGTTAAACTTCAGAATGCATTGCCAAGAAAATTTGTGGAGTTATATCCGCCAATGGAATGAAATTCTTAACAAAACAAGACAATTTTCTTGATATAAGTGATTTGGTCCTTACTTTGGCATGCAAAAGGAATTAATGAAGAGAAATTATTCAAGTTCTCTCATATTTTATACTTTATAATACTTTTAAGTGTCATAGTCTACAAGTTTATAATGAAATTGAACTTTCCTGAAATATCTCTAATACCTGTTTTTTAGGGGGGATGAGGGAGGGCTACTCCTTTCTGAAGATCCCAACTCAACTGACCATGACTCGAATTTTAAAAGTACACCTGAATGTATCTCTTTTCTTTAAATCAGGCCAGAGTTTGAGTTCTGTTGTCCTGAGGCATTTTAGAAATTAAAGTTCAATACTTAGAATGGAGGAAAAGCCAACAAGAGATAAACTTGGGATTATTATGAGCCCAATTGAACTGCGGTAATGAGTTTGCAAATGACATCAGAACTTCATATAGGAGCTCCTGGGGGGAAGCTCTTAGTGCACAGAATAAAGACAACACAAAGTTGGGTGGCAGACTATAAGTATAGCACATAACACCTAGACTCTTTTTGTCTTCTTTCTTGCCTCTAAGTTAGAAGGCAAAGCTGCTACTCCAGGTAAAAGCTGATACCAAGGTGTCCGTGTCTGGTAGGCTTAACAAGTTTTAGTAGATATTTTCGGACAAAAGAGAGGATTATCACTTAACTAGTCAATGGATCTGTTGTGCAAATGGTTTGGGGACGGTCTTTTGACATCACTGTCTACTTTGGTAGGCTGAGTTATAAGTCCTGAGTTATATGTCCATGTCCTGATTTCTAACACGTGTGACTATGTTATCTTAGCAAAGGAGAATTAGGTGGCAGATGGAATTATAGTTGCTGACCTGATGACCTTAAAATAGGGAGATTATCCTGGATTATTCATATGGGCTCAACGTAACCATAAAAGCCTGTAAAAATGGAAAAGGGAGGTAGTAAAGTAGGTTAGAGGAATGCGATATGAGAATGATTCAACCTGCTGTTGCTGGCTTTGAAGAGAGAGGCAGAAGACATAGAGCCAAAAAATGAGGGCAGTCTCTGGAAACTGGAAAAGTCAGGAAAACATATTCTCCCTGAGAGCCTTCAGAAAGGAATGCAGTTCTGCCAACCCCTGGATTTTAGCACAGTGAGCGATGTTGGGCTTTTATTCTGTTGAACTGTAAAGTAATAAACATGCATGGTCTCATCCACACATTTTGTGATAATTTGTTACTGCAGCTGTAGGAAACTAATACGTCGACTCAACAATTCCAAGTGACAGTCCTCTTACCTCACTAAGTGGTCCACTGGAGGAAGAAAACTGGAACCATGATTATCTAGTGGCCGTATGCATGTCCCATTCACCTTTGTCAATGCAGACTATTTGTGGTACTCCATTCTTCCACCTCAAAATAGAGACACTGATCAACCTTACAGCAAAATATGCTTGGCTCTCCCACTTCTTCAACACAAGTCCTCCTCACTGTCCCCTAAATGAGTGAATTCATTTCTGTTTTTGTCAAGAACACACATGACAGAAGGCTTTCACATGCATGACACATTT
The DNA here is from genome assembly GCA_963574415.1 of Tarsius wallacei. Lineage (NCBI taxonomy): Eukaryota > Metazoa > Chordata > Mammalia > Primates > Tarsiidae > Tarsius > Tarsius wallacei. The sequence goes on along the minus strand of CAUYQG010211785.1, from coordinate 14,725 downwards.
TATTGGGAGTACTTGGGGTTAGGCTCAAATCCCCGTGAATGAACTGGAATTCCAAATGGACTCCTTTACTTCTCATTCAAGATCAGGGACACAAGTGAGAGGTGAATTTTTATAGAAATAGCCCTTCTAATTTAAGCAAAATGCAAATGTTGTACAACAAATATACAAAACTTGCCTTCTAAGAAAGGAAATGGCAGTTTAGGCCAATGAAGAAGTCGATTTATTTTCCTATCCCATTAGATTAGTGTGTGTGTGTGCAATTGAAGATCATTGAACTCACTACTATTAAGTGGTGAGAACGAAAGTTATCTCTGTGGAAAGGAGAAATAGTTCATCCACAAAATCATTTTTTCACTTTCCTTTCCTGGAAATGAGAGCAAAATTAGAATAAGCTCATACTTTAACACAAGGAACTGGATGGCAAGGATAAGAGGGTGTTTGAATCATATCATGTCCTTGAGCAATAAGATTCTCTGAGATACGAGTTAGGACCATCCCTACGTATCCTTCCTTCTTACTTAATGCTTCATTTTATTAGTCTCTTTAGTGTTATGATAATGAAAGTTTATTGTATGTTTACATGAATTATTACACTTTTTTTCTGAATCAGTCTCACTCTGTTGCCCAGGCTGGAGTGCAGTGGCACGCTCATGGCCACTGCAGCCTCGACCTGCTGGACTCAGGGGATTCTTTAGCCTCAGGCTTCTAAGTAGCTGAAACTACAGGCGTGCACTACCATACTTGGCTTATTTTTTGATTTATTGTAGAGACGAGGTCTCACCAAGTTGCCCAGGCTGGTCTCAAATCCCTGAGCTCAGGCAATCCTCTCGCCTCAGCCTCCCAAAGTGCTGGGATTACAGGTTGAGCCACCATACCTGGTCAAATTATTACATTTAATCCTTCATGTTACAGGTGAGAAAATGAACCCCAAAAAGATGAAAGAATTTACCTGGATCATATAGCTAGTATTTGGTGAAACTAGGATTTAAATTCAGGCCTCTGGGACTCTACAGCTCTAGTTTACCATGCAATGATGTTGTAAAACTTGCTCTCACACAAGCCTGTCCCCATACCAAGAATGTTCTTAACTTTCTTCTTCACATGCCTAAATTCTACTTAAAACTCAGAGCCCAATTCATTTCATTCCCTTCCCAAGACCTTTTTCCTTACCTCTACAAACAGGCCTCTGGGAATTGCCCACTTATGTAAGTGGGCTTTTAAAAGTTCATGTAAAAATGGAATTAAAAGATGAAAATAAAAAAGATAAACTTTATTTCTCAACATAAGCTCCATCAAGCTCAAGACACTTTTGTAAGTGAAGACAACAGCCATTTAGTCCACCCCTAAAGAACTGAGGGTTCTGGGAATTTAACCATGTCAATGAAGTCTTTTTTACTTTTTTTTTTTTTTTGAGTCAGTCTCACTCTGTTGCCCAGGCTAGAATACAGTGGCACGCTTATGGCCACCACAGCCTTGACCTACTGGTCTCAGGCGATCCTTCCACTTCAACCTTCCAAGTAGCTGGAACCACAGGCACATGCCACCACACCCAGCTAAATTTTTGCCCAGATTGATCTCAAATCCCTGGAAATCCTTTTGCCTCAGCCTCCCAAAGTGCTGGGATTACCAGTTTGACCCACCACCCCTGCCCTACTACGTTTTTAACTGAAGAAAAATGGGTGACCTTTCAATATTTTTTTAAGATTAGGAGAGAAAACGAAGTCAGAAGGAGCCAAATCAGGACAGGAAGGCAGATGTCTAATGATTTCCTATAGAAACTCGCACAAAATTGTCCATGTTTGATGAGAGGAATGAGCAGGACATTGTTGTGGTGGAGAACCTTCTGGTGAAGGTTTTCTGGGGATTTTTCTGCTAAAGCTTTGGCTAACTTTCTCAAGACACTCTCATAATAAACAAATATTATTGCTCTTTGCACTTATAGAAAGTCGACAAGCAAAATGCCCTGAGCATTAAAAAAAACTGTTGCCATGTCCTTTTCTACTGGACTACTTCCACCTCTTAGTAGCCATTGTTTTGATTGTGTTTTGTCTTCAGGATCATACTGGTAAAGCCGTGTTTCATCTTCTGTTACAATTCTTTGAAGAAATGCTTCCGCTAGATTATTTAAAATTTCAATTGAAAGCTCTTTCTGTTCTTGCCTGCAGCTGATCTGGGTGCAATAGTTTTGGCACTCATCAAGTGGAAAGTTTGCTCAACTTTAATTTTGCAGTCAGAATTGTGTAAACTGGACCAGTTGAGATGTCTATGGTGTTGGGAATTGCATCTGCTGTTAATCGTCAGTCCTCTGCAATGAGGGTACAAACAAGATGAATTTTTCCCCTCAAATTGGTATGGACCATCTGCTGCTGCAGGCTTTATCTTCAATACCATCCCTTCTATTCTTAAGATGAGTTACCCATTTGTAAACTGCTTATTTATTTGGGGCACTGTCCCCATAAACTTTTTGTGAAGCATCAGTGATTTCACCATTTTTCCACCCAAATGTCACCACAAATTTGATGTTTGTTCTTGCTCCAATTTTAGTGGAATTCATGTTGCTGTTTTACAACTGTCTTATTCTTCTTAGTGCCTCAAACTAGATCCTGTTCAGACATGCTATAAGTTAGTTCAAGTTTATTTTGGCACAAATTTGAATACATGCATAGTTTTTTCATAACACAGATTTTCCATGAACTTTTTGAAGACCCCCTGTGTATCATTTATATGTACCTTTGCAACACTCAGCATAAGGCTTTGCACATAATAGGCAACTTCTGGGTAATGAAAATTCTCCCAGTCCTTGTCTCTGAAGAGCGGGGCTTGAATCTCTGCTATCTTACTTACTGGAAGTATGGCCCAAGATCCAATCACCTCATCTGAAAATAAACAGGGAAGAGAAAATGAAAATAAGTAATACTCATCTCATAGATTTGTTATCAAGAAAAAATGAACTGTTGTTTATAAAAATACTTTGTAAATTAAAATACCGTTCAAATACAACGGATAATAGGATTAAGTTAAACCAATTTTGTATTTCATTTCTTGAACTGGTCTTGAGACTGTGGAACTACATTCAGTTTTGTACATGAACACATTTTCATGATTTCGTTATAATGCCATTGTAGAAGGCCATGGAGACGCAGATTGTTATTCTGGTAAAGAGAAGGCTGAAGTGAGTTTTCAAAACAAACTCCAAGTATTTGTCTATTCAGTAGACAATTGTGAGCAACTCCACAAAGTCGTTGGCCTCAAATTAGGGCAAAAAGGGATTTGGTCCAGACATAAGGAAATGCTTCATGAATATAAAGACTGTGAAACCTACCATTAAGAGAAATTGTGGAGACAAATAACAGCCACAAATAAGTTACTTTATGCTGCCAAATTGACCAAGGAGAAAAAGAAACATGTTTATTTTTCGAAATGTGAATGTTCTGAAGCAATTAAACATCTTCCCTCACTAAATTGACATGTTTTTGGTCTTGAGGGCATTATAAAATTAAATTCTTTAAAAGAGATTTTAAAAATAAGAGATGGCATCTCTTCTGAAGAAAAAAAACAAAAACAAAATGAAGAGACGATTAAAAATAGAACAATTCAATAATCCGTATTTTTAAACTAAAAACTTATGTAAGGATAGTAAATTTGCTAAGAAATTGTCTTAATGAAATAAAAACCATCCCATCCATACCCCTTCTCTGTCCTCCTCAAGTTGCCGCCTCCATCCTCTGCAACAATCATCCTTGGGTCCCACCACTATTATGCTAAGATTGGGGGCCATAACACCCTAGTTGGTGTAGCAAGTGGCAGATATCTAGAAGGCAGAGTTGTCTTAAATACCTGTATGGACGTTACACAGAACAGGTGAAAACCCTAATGCTATTACAGACATAGTTTCAGTCGAACTATATCTTGTACATGTCTTTCAAAAGGACGGGACAATGTCTGTGACGACTGAATAGTGACAGCAAATGTAACCTGAGTCCAGTTAAAGGTCACTGACCAAGTGCCACACTCTACAATAAGCTTATCAGGGCCATCTCTTGAAATAATAGTCACTTCCTGGTCTCCTTCATCTTCTTCACTCTTTGCCTTCCTCCTCCCCCCCCCACCAGAGCCCACCCTTCCCACTTGGGGATGGATCCTTCAGCAAGGTTCTCTCTTTTCTTGGGCTTTTTCTGTTGCCATCACAGAGCTCTCAATGTCTTTTATTGAGTATCTTTATCTAACCTTGAGTCAAAGGCCACTCTTGCCTCAGGAAAAAAGAAAATCCCCTCACTTAAACATATTCCTTTAAAAAGGAAAGGGAGCAGTTTTAGCATAAACAATAAATGAATATGCAGTGAAAAAATTTCTAGATTAAGCAATGCTGTTTTATAATTGTCCACAGAGAACATGGATGTGAAAAATGTTTCCACCAAAATGTGAAATCTTTTTTGTAAACAGTGTTCCCTTGCATTTCCTGGGTAATCATCTCACAACTCAGTTATCTTATAATATAGAAGTCAATTGTCCAACAAATGCTTCTATCGAATCTGCCAAAGTGATGACCAAAATAGACTTGTGCCACTCCTGCTGTATTATGACATCTCAGCCACTTATTATTTTGAGTAGTTGCCCTCCAAGTTCCAAGATCTGCAGTCCTATAGAAATAGAAATGATCACTCTTTCATTTTTCAAAGAGTTGATTGCCAAAAACAAGTTTATTTGGGCAGAGAATTGCCAAAACCTCAAAAGAAACATTATTTTTCATGGCTGGGCATACCCAAAGTGCCCATTTACAGTTTATCCCGGAGTTTACCTGAAGCTTATTCCAATTTCTTGGCGCAGTATCTGCAGGACAAGGTATAGCAGAGGACTAGATGTTACAGAGACTTGGGGTGAGTGAGAGCCAATCCCTGTGCTCAGTGACCAGGGCATGTTCTGCAAACATTGAAGCTGAGTCTTTGACCATGACTACAATGCCTGTGTCATCTAGTCCCCATGTCCTCCTGGCTACACCTCCATTACTTTTTCCCCTACCTTGCTATGCTCTGGCCTTACCGGCTTCCTTTCTGTTCCTAAAACTTACCAAGTAAGCTCATGCCCAAGTCTTTGTCCTTTGAGGTCCCTCTGTCTGGCACTCCCAGATAATCTATCCACAGGGCTCCCCTCCTTACTTCATCTGGGCCTCTCTTCAGATTCTACCTCTTCTGAGAGCCTCCCCAGCCATCCTATCTGTAAGAGATCCCTTCTCACCTACCACCTCCTGTCCTTACTGTGATTTTCTTCATGTACCTTATATTGTTAATTCACAGCTGTTTTCTTGGTGCCTTGCACAGTATCTAGCACGTGACTGGTGCTCAATAAATGTCACTAAGCTAATAAATAAATGGATGAATGGATGTTCAATCTTCTAGGGGACTTGAGAGGATTCATAGACATTATAGTACAGATACTTTCAGAAGTTTCACTTTCTGTCCTTTGACCGTTCCTTTATTCTCCTTAACCCTGAACCCCTCCACCCACTTCCCTAGTCATTCAGCATCATGTGCTCCCAGTGACACCCTGGAAACTCCTTTTGCCACTAGCCTTATCTAAGTAAGGTGTTCCCCTTCCGATCAGCCCCCGTATATGGAAAACTTGGCAGTTTTCTTGGTTAGCAACCATTTAAATATTGTAGAAATGTTTTTTTCTAAAAGATTTCAAATGTAAACTAGGCACCCCATCTTTACAAGCACTCCACCTAAAACAAGTTATCTATTTTGGGAATAAATAGGCTCAAATTTAAACTGAATTCTCTCTGTTTTCCTGAGTTCTTATCTAAGTAAATTTAAGCTGGAACCCAGCTATGACAATTTGATGAGCTTCTCTATGAGAGTTTTATTTAAACATCCCCAAATCTGATTAAGTATAATAATATTCCTTCAGGACATCATTCAGTTGCCATGATTTCTGAGAAGAAAGGGTCAGAGGGCTTGGTAGCATTTATTAAGTGCCTACTATAGTCCATCCACTGACCTGGAGATTTATAATGTCATTGAGGCCTGCTACAGGGTTCCTATTTGTTATGTATTCTTACTCGGGAGGCAACCAGATAACCCGTGATCTCTGAGGATGCCTCCAGCACTACAGACATCTCAAGAGCTGCAAAAAAAAAATCCATATTATCTGTGGAATGACTGTGCAAATTAGTTAGTGCGGAGGCTAAGTTGCTGAAAAAATATGCCAACTTAAATAACGTCAGTTATTTCTACTTCATGTAATAGTCCAAAGGTGCTCTAATAAGGCTGGAAAGGCAGTGCTGTCCTGCAAGTCACCCAGGAACCATTGCTCTGTGAGGTCATCCAGGACCTAGGCTATTGTCAAAAAATACAACCATATCTGAATCCAAGGCAGCTGGTCTAATTCTTACCATTTCTAAGTTGGAAGGAAGAAGAAAAGAGGAAGTGTAACCCAAGCAACTTCATCTTTCAGAAAAAGACTCGGGAGCTACAAATATGCTCTTTTTCTTACATTCTATTGGTGAAAAGTGGGTCACATGTCATGTCTGCAAAGAAGGCTGGGAAATGTAGTTTCTTTCTGGGTGGCCATGTGCCCAGCTCACCTTGGAGGGAGTTGTATTTCTAAGACTACAAAGAGGAGACGGTTTCCTAGGAAATGATTGGCAGTCTTAAGTCAAACTATGTTATTAGTTGGATTTAGGTCTGGAGGATAAACCCTCTGGGTGATATAATAGACATTTGCATGTTTTTGTCTGACCGAAATTTTTTAAGTGTCCCTGAGGGTGTAGAATTTTCTACTTTATCACTCCCGGCTCCCCATGAGTAAAGGCAATGGCTTGTTTTCTCAGCCTCTTGTGTAGGTACTGCCCAATCACGTGATCTAGGCTCTGCTGATCTGATATAGTATACAAGACTTCAATTCAGAGGCAAGCAGTATGAGGAGCTTGGCAGAATCCTTTTTAGATGTAGGTGGCAGCAGAGACAATTGATTTGGGGGCAGCAGTGTTGCTGGTTCTGGTGTCAGCTGTATGAGCCCTAGAATTTGTGTCTAGACAGAGTGTCCCAGGGTATAGATGGGGCATTTCCCTTGGTTGTGCCATTTCTGAACTGAATTCTCTTGTCCTATCAAAGCTTCTCACGTGATATTCTTTAACAATTTTTGTTGTTGTTACTTGAATTAGAGGTGTTTTTGTTGCTGGTGACTAAGGATCCTTTTAATAATCCCAGCACTTTGGAAGGCTGAGGTGAGAGGATGGCCTGAGCCCAGGGGTTCGAGACCAGCCTGGGCAACTTAGCAAGACCTCGTCTCTACAATAAATCAAAAAATTAGCCTGGCGTGGTGGTACACATGCCTATAGTTCCAGCTACTTGGAAGGCTGAGGTGAAAGGATCACCTGAGCCCAGCTGGTGGAAGCTGCAGTGGCCATAAGCGTGCCACCTGGTGCTCCAACCTGGGTGACAGAGTGAGTCTCTGACTCAAACAAAAAGTAACAAATAGATAATAAAGCTGAAGATTACCCTTTGTTACTTCTGTACTTTTGATCCCTGGGATGGCATCAGGCACAGGTGGTAGGTAAGAGGTGCTATAGACTTGCAGCCATCATTAATTATATGGTATTTTCAGTGATGTGTAGAATACATGGATCTGGGATCCAAGGTTGGGGAAGAGGGGAGAAGAGTTGTCCCACTCACTATCACTCCCAGTAACTCACTTGTGTTTCCTGTTGCAGCAACTTCTGCCTTTATTGGACTTAGAGGTTTTTCTGGTTCTTGAGGTAGAAGCACTTAATACAGGTGACATCACAAAGTTTCCATCACATTTGCATCTGACTGGTCTTTTGGGGTTCTTCTTGCCAGTAGGTAGGCAGGCAAAGAAAGAAGTTTTTACTACTACTACTACTACTACTACTACCACTATTACCAACAATAACAATAATAATCAACTTCCTTGATTATTATTAGGAAATAGAATTGCTGCTACGAAATGGGGGCAAGGAGGAGAACATCTGAAATTTAGGAATTCCCTGGGACACCTCTTGATGATTTTCATACCTGCTGATACTCATGAGTTATTGCAGCAACAAGAGTTGATAACCAGAGGCTTGGATTCCTCAGTGGTGGTCTGGGCTACTCTACCGGGCAGGCTACCTAGACCAGCAAAAGTATGGCTGAACATGAGAGTGAATCTAGGTGATGGAGAAGGAAACAGGAAGGTCTGTTAGAGCCTGGGGGCCAATTGCAGCACTGGAGACCGTAGCTGGTCTCATTAATTCACTGATCTTCCTCCTCTTCCTCCTCCTCATTATTATTATTATTATTATTATTTTTAACACCACCATGAAGAAGCCATGACAGGATGGGGGGTAAACCTAATGTGGGCTTGAGTAGATCAGAGCAGTGCAAGAAAAGGACTGCAGCAGATAGTGCCAGTGCTGGTCCGTATTTCTCAGTACTGTTTTCTTGCACATCAACCAGATTTCCAACCGACAGCACCTGTAACTCTGTTTAAACGTTTTCTTTGGCCATCAGAGCCCACTCTGCCCATGCATAGAGCAGGCCAGAAGCGCCAGGGGATTAACACCTGGGAATCACTCTCAACCAATGACTGGAGGGAGTAGCTGTAGAAATATTTCAGCTTCCTTGGCCCTTGGTTGGGATAACTCTGGAGTTAGGTTTCCACAGCCTTTCAGACTTGCCCAGTGAGCTAAAGGTTCAGTTGTTCCACTAGTGACCTGCTTGATAACACAAATTTTGCTCTCTTCCTTCTGAGGGAGCCTGTTCCAGAATCCTGGAATTCCATGTCCAAATGCCCTAAGCTTGCTATTAGGGCCAGTCCAAGGCTCTTCTCTCGGCCATTCCTCCAAAGGTGAGGAGCAACATAAGTGTGCTGACCTCTAAGTCTGAGGATGACTGAGGAGTGACTATTTTGAGGCGCTGGACAGAATGTGTACATGTGGGCCAGAGTACCTGCATGCATGAATGTAGGACCTTTGTCTTTGTGGCCCAGCATCAGGAGTGGAAGAAAAAAGTGTGTGTGGGGGTGGGAGGGGGGGTGGGGGGGGAGGGGCAGGTAGAATATTCTGGTGCAAAATTCCAAGGAATCCAAAAATTCTAAATTTGACCCAAGCCCCCAGATCACTTAGGTAAATTTGTTAAGGTAGGAGGAAAGAATCTGTTTTATTTAGAAGTTTGTTCGCTTGATTTATAACCTTTAAATACTTAGAAATTTGGGGTATGACCTTCTATTCATAATCTTGTCCCAAGGCCAGGAAACATTAGGGACAAGCCTGGCAGTGAGTCTGTAATCAATGGCTGCATCCTAAACTATAGATGTGAAGAGTAAAAAGAGAGCCATGGGGGTGGGAGGTGGGGGGAGGCGGGGGGGGGGCGACCTTTCTAAGAAACAGAAGGTTATTCCCAGGGGTTGTTCCTTACACTTTAGTCACCCTCAATTCCAATGCATAAAGGAAAACACGAGAGACTTTGGACTGTTACTATCCAGACGAGAAGACAGAAAAGTTATCGGTGAGGATAAAGCACTGCATTGTCTTCTATTTATCATTACTGCTTTTCACTAAAGTAGCCGATAATTGGATCCATCTCTGCATCCAGTTCCAAGAGGGCAGCTGTTGCCATGAGCACATTCCTTCATCAATATATGGCCAAGACAGTGCGCTGAAGTGAGAGTCATCTGGTATTTTGGCACCTCCAGGCTAAAATCTTGTGCTACATTCCATGTATGGAAAAGAAGGCTTTGCCAGCAGCATTGGCTCCTACGTGACACTCATGCTTGACTCTCTTAGCAACTCAGAGCCATTTTGATGTCAGTTACAGCATGGAATGGTTAGTCTGAGACACACATTGCTTTTAGTAATTCCATAATGTGGGCAAAAGTATTATATAGAATGTATATAAAACAATATCATATTATATTACCCACATTATGGAATTACTAAATATATATAATAATGGAATTACTGAATATATTATAAATATTTCCATTATACTGGTGGGAAGGCTAAAGAAAATACCACGTAGATGTCCTTAGGACTGATATTGTAATTTTTCATGATCCCTGAAAACAATCACTTCAAAAGATATGCACTTGGCTCTTGTTCATATGAGGTCAAGCTCATTGGATTATTTAAGTACAGATAATCCAGAAGAGGAAGTTTGGCTGTTCATGTCCAATTATGAGTTTCCTTCCCAATTTTTCACTTGGTTTGGGTTTCCTTTGCCTTGGACTTGGCAGTTAGAATACAAATAGAAATGGCTTGTGTGTTTATGATTCCCCTCAGGCTTTTCCCAGAGGAAAGCATTCTAACTTAGGTTGAGAGTTTTGGTTAATTTTGTAGTGGGTTGTGTGCTGGTAATGGTTTTGTGGGATAAGGGCCTACTTGTATCTCAGTCATTATGGATGGTGAGTCAACTCAGGACTTTAAATGAGGTTTATTATCTTCAGAGATTAAGGCAGTGTTTTCTGAACAAATTTTTAAAAAATTATCTGCTTAATTAAAGGGCTTCACTGGATAGCGTTCCTTGTCGTCAGAGACCCCAACCTCTGGCTGTTACTTCCTGTGTCATACTTCCCCTTACCCCTCAGGTTTGTACCTGAGACAATTAAAGGGACTGTGTCTCTGCACTGCTGCCCACATCTCATGCCCACTAGCATCTGATTGGACAGAATGTTAAAGAAAACCCAAAACATACAACCTGGGTGGGAAGAGCTAAGAATGCAACATTATGTTCGGTCTTGTTTCATGCATTTATGTCTCATCATAATCTATGCCTGATATTCCCTTGGAATCTCCCATAAGTTCCAGTCATAGGCCAGATTCAAAACTGAGCCCCAATTATTGGGTGGAAGAGGCACAGTGAGCATTCAATAACTATTGTTTGAATGGAATGAAATGGGATTGAAACATGGCCCCGCTGAGACTTAGACTTCTTAGAGACTGTTTAGTTGCAAAAACCAGGAATCTAGATGACTAGTCAAAGCCAAAAAAGAAAATTTATTGAAAGGATACATAGATTTCTTTTTGAGAGAATGCAAAGGTAAGTGGAAACTTACCAGAAATGAAAAGTTCTTTAGGGTTGTAAATTCTCTCATTTCTGAAAAATTTGCTTTATTCTCTCTCTCTCTCTCTTTTGACTTGCTTAACTTCTCGGTGTACATGACAGAAAATGGCATTTCAAATCCCACATAAACTCCTCTGTCACGTGCTTAGAATATGTCAATTATAGCTATTCTCTTCTCAACACATGGGCACTGGCTTTCTTTCAAGCATTTGACAGACATCATTGTCAAGCAGAAATCTTTCCCACTGAGCTTGGACTCTGCTTCACATTCTTTTTAATACAGAGCTCCAGACAGCCAAGACTAGTTGTTTGAAAATGACCATCTCTGTTATAATTCCTCCTTCAATGGATAGTCCTCCAAATAGTTTAAGGTAGCTATGAGATATCCTGTGAATACATTATTCTAAGGCCCAAATATATAATTTCTTGAGTTATATGACATGATTTTAAGGCTCTCTTACTCTCCGGGTGACAATAGAGTTGCATCAAAAACTCATTTAACTTAAGGAAATTCAGTGATATCTGTGTTGCATCAAATAATAATAATAACAACAAAGATGAAGAGAGAATCCTCTTTTTCTCTCCTTCCCATTTATACTTGCAGGAGAGAAAAAAATCTTTTCTCTAACCTCTTATACTCTGTAGCCAAGGCCCATGAATTAAGCTAACAAAAGGTACATTTACAGGAGAAAATAATGTTTTATTTGATGTAATGTTTTTATGTGACATGAAAGGATTCATACAAAACAAGTGAAAATCCCAAAGAAGGTGCTTATATACCATTTTAACAAAGGGTAATACATTTGTGGAGAAATGGCAAGACAAAAGGAGTTTGAACTCCTGGGGACAGTAATTTGTGGGAAAATGGCTGGAAAATATATGAGAGAAACTAATGGAAGATAGGGATGATTTCAGTATGGGTTGTTTGTGCAGACTCATCTCTGCATCAAATCCTCCCGCCATCCTGTCGTTGGTGATAAGAATGTTCTCATCTTCTTGGTATTGGGAGGGCACCTTTCTCATGGGAAATACATGCCCTGCTTTTTAAGCAGAAAGAGGAGGAACAGAGAGCCTTTCTTGCAGCTGCTGTTTCTCAGTTGTCTTCATCTCAAAACAACAAAAATACAAAAGTGGCACTCACCATTCCCACTGGGTTCACAGAGAACCAGAAAAGGCAACCCATAGAAAACATATGCTGGGAAACAAAAGGAATTAATTTTTGCCTTTTGACCTTATGATCCAGGTCCTGGCAACAAAAAATTGATTTAAGGAATGTTCAAAGATAGAGTTCCACATCTTTAGAAATTGTGCCTCATATAAAATGAAATGCTTCTCTGTTCTCTTCTGAAGGTTGTCCTACTTGCCCTTCTCTCAGATACTTGTCTCTAGAGGTGGAAGCAGAACTTTCTATGTGGTCTCGGCATTAGAAGGCAGAGCGGTCACCACCTTATTCGTTCTAGCGCGACAGTTCTACACATGCAGCACGTCAGCACCATAGAGATGACTAAAAAACCCAAGTCCTGCATTTCCTCACACTTACTACAACAAAACTAGAAAGCAAGCACCCACTCATAACGTGAACTCAAATATAATACAGTTAGCACCCATCTAGCCTTGCTCTCATTAACTTCTCATTCACTTACCCCACTGCAGTGTCATAATGTGATCTTTACTGTAATTTACAAGATACTCAAGCTAATGCACATTGAAGAGTGCATAACAATACCAAGAAAGTACCCCACAAACTCAGCAAATGTTCGCCAATCCTGACCTTCGTAGATGCTTTATTGTGCACAGGCGCAGGCTTTTGCCTGAATCGCTATTCATTTTCCCTCATCAGTTTTGGTTCATAGTTCAAGTCTGCCATGATCTTTTTGGCTGAGGTCCAGCATCCTGTGTGTTTGCTATTCCTCGCAGGTTTATGTGCTGATTTGCTAACTGGCTTTTACATTTTATTTTAGATTCGGAAGTAAATGTGCAGGTTTTTTACATGGGTATGTTATGTGATGGTGAGATTTGCTCTTCTGGTGAAACCATCACCCAAATAGTAAATGTAGTGCCCAATAGATAGTTTTCAACTCTTGCTCCTTCTCTGCCCACTCCATTTAGGAATCTCCAGTGCCTGTTTGTCTCATTTTTGTGTCTGTGTGTACCCCGTGTATATAGGTCCCACTTACATGTGAGAGCATGCAGTATTTGGTTTTCTGGCTCTGCATTAATGCACTTAGAATAATGGCCTCCAGCTACATACATATTGCAATAAACATAATTTTGTTCTTTTTTTATGGCTTCGTAGTATTTCACGGGGTATATGTACCACATTTTCTTTTTCTTTTTCTTTTTTTTTTGAGTTGGAATCTCACTCTGTTGCCCAGACTGGAGTGCAGTGGCCACTCCTGGCCACCGCAGCCTCGACCTGCTGGGCTCCGGTGATCCTTCCGCCTCAGCCTCCCAAGTAGCTGGAACTACAGCGCGCTACCACGCCCGGCTAATTTTTTGATTTATTGTAGAGATGAGGTCTCGCCAAGTTGGCCAGGCGGGTCTTGAACCCGCGGGCTCAGGCAATCCACCTCAGCCTCCCAAGGTGCGGGATTACAGGCTGAGCCACCGAGCCCGGCCACATTTTCTTTATATCCACCATTGGTGGGCACCTAGATTGGTTCTGTGTCTTTGCTATTGTGAATAGTGCTGAGATAAACACATGAGTGCAGGTGTCTTTTTGGCAAAACAATTTCTGTTCCTTTGGGTATATATCTAGTAGAGGGGTTGCTGGGTTGGTAATGGTGGGCAAATCTGTTTTTAGTTTTTTGAGGAATCTCCAAACTGCTTTCCACAAGGTCTGAACTAGCTTACATTCTCACCAAAAGTATATGAGCATTCCTTTTCTCAGCAATCTTGTTACTTTTGTTTTCTGACTTATTAACAATAGCCATTTTGACTGGTGTGAGATGGCATCCCATTGTGGCTTTGATTTACATTTCTTGATGATTAATGAGGTTGAGCACTTTTTCATATTTTTCTTGGCCACTTATATGTCTTCTTTTGAGAATATCTGTTCATGACTTTTGCTCACTTTTTAATGTAGTTATTATTTTTTCTTGCTGATTCATTTAAGTTCCTTACAGATTCTGGATATTAGCCTTTGTTGGATGCATAATTGACAAATATTTTCTCCCATTCTGTCGGTTGTCTATTTATTTGATTGATAGTTTCTTTTGTTGTGCAGAAGCTCTTTAGTTCAATTAGGTCCCACTTGACAATTTTGGTTTTTGCTTCATTTGCTTTTGAGGAATTGGACATAAGTTCATTGCCTATGCCAATGTCCTAAAGAGTGTTTCTTAGGTTTTCTTCCTTGATTTTTTTATAGCTTAAGGTCTTACATTGAAGACTTTAATCTATTTTTTTTTTTTTTTTTTATTTTGAGTTGGCGTTTCACTCCGTCGCCCAGACTGGAGTGCAGTGGACGCTCCCGGCCACCGCAGCCTCGACCTGCTGGGCTCCAGCGATCCTTCCGCCTCAGCTTTCTGAGTGGCCGGAATTACAGGCTCGCGCTACCACGCCCGGCGGATTTTTTGATTTATTGTAGAGATGAGGTCTCACCAAGTTGCCCAGGCGGGTCTCGAACCCGCGGGCTCAGGCAATCCACTCACCTCAGCCTCCCAAGG
>CAUYQG010211784.1:0-15522 GCA_963574415.1 Tarsius wallacei | reverse complement strand
CTCTAGTTCCATCCAGGTTGCTGTGAAATTCATGATTTTGTTCTTTTTTATGGCTGTGTAGTATTCCATCGTGTATATGTACCATATTTTTTTAATCCAGTCCTCTTTTGATGGACAGCATGGTTGCTTCCAGGTTCTCGCTATTGTGAACAATGCTGTGATAAACATACGTGTGCAGGTATCTTTTTTATAGAGTGATTTGAGTTCTTCAGGGTATATTCCCAGTAGGGGGATCGTGGGGTCATATGGGAGGTTGATATTTAGAGCTTTCAGGAATTGCCACACTGCTTTCCACAGAGGCTGCACTAGTTTACACTCCTACCAACAGTGTAGAAGAGTTCCCTTTTCGCCACACCCTCTCCAGCAACAGTTATTTTTTGAGTTATTGATAATTGCCATTCTGACTGGAGTTAGGTGGTATCTCAGTGTGGTTTTGACTTGCGTCTCCCTGATGATTAGTGAGGCTGAACATTTCTTCATGTGTCTGTTGGCTGCTCGGATGTCTTCCTTTGAGAAGTGTCTGTTCATATCTTTTGCCCGTTTTATAATGGGGTTGTTTGTTTTTTTCTTTTCCGCACGTTTGAGTTCCTTGTAGATCAAAGATGTTAAGCCTTTGTCAGACCTGGAGTTGGCAAATACTTTTTCCCAGTTCAGAAACTCTTGTAGAGACTGTGTTAGACTGGGGAGGATTCCTCAAAGATAATGAAAGTGGGTTACCCTTTGTAGCAGCAGGGATGCAGCTGGAGACCATCATTCTGAGTGAATGATCACAGAAACAAAAGACCGGAGTACTGCATGTTCTCACTCACAAGTAGGTACTAAACACTGGGAACACACAGGCACAAGGACAGGAACATCAGACAATGGACAGTGCTTAACCTAGGAGGCAGGGAGGTGGGATTAGGGATACAAAACCACCCATTGGGTACCATGCTTACATGCTCACCACGGGGTGTGTGTTTGGGGGAGGGGGGTTGTCAGAAGTCCAAAACCTGGCCTTCATCCAATACTTTAAAAAAAGGCAAGTATGTGGGTTACTGTCCTTAAGATGTTCCTGGCTATTTCTGTGCTCAAGAACGTGTAAGCCTGGGCAATCTCTGAGGTCAGGGAGGAGTGACTTGCTATGTGGTAAGCCGCCTTGAATGGACTGAAATTTTGATGATGGGTCGTTGAGTTGATTTTTCTATGTTTGCTGTTTTATGATTTGCAGACGGATTTTTTGTCACCTGGTCTTCTTCCCCAACATCATAGGTGCACAATAAATATTTGTTGAATAAATGAATAAATAAAAGATGTGACTCCGAATTCCTTTATAATTTCCCCAAATAGTCCAATAATATGGAAACCCTTGCAAAGCAATAGTCTTTACATATTTGTTGAAATTTCCTTAGATAGCCCTGATTCTCTCCAAAAAAGAGAAGATTGAGAATAAAACAACAAAAAACTCTGTATCCTGCTTTTTGAAATGATAACTTTTGGTCATATTTAGTTCAAAGTTGTTAACCAGTTTAGTTTATATTTTAATCAGATTACACGTGTATAGGAAGAGTGGAATTGTATGTACATACCAAAATATTTGAAATGAGTTGCCTCTGGAGAGTCAGAAATTATGAGAGGTACAGTGGTAATGTTTTTTTACACCCATTATATTGTTTAGCAGCTGGGCTTATAATACTATTTCATGATATTTTAGTTTTGACTCTCTACTGCAGAAGATGAGGATACAGCAGTTTTCATCCCTTTACCCCTACAATATTTGGGATACAAAAACTATTAACTGTTTATCTGAAATTCATATTTAGCTGGGAGATCCTGTAATTTTATTTGCTAACTCCTGCAATCATAACACCTCACCATATACATGAATATTTCCAGTTCCAACCTTTAAATTTACTTCCATCTTACTTTCAGCTTAATCACTTTCTAAGTATCTGTGTGCTAGGGACCATGCAGGGGCTAATCGTAGTTGAGGCAGGCAGCATATAAAATACCATTCATTTTCCCTCCCATTCTTTGTTTTTGCTTTCTTGGATTGAAATTTGTTTGCATATCCTTTTTTCTGTATTTACCTAATTTACTTACTGACACTGATTTACCTTCTAACTTTCCCAGCAGTGTAATTCTTGACTCAGTATGTTCCATTGACTTGACTTCTCTGGACCCGCTGCCTGGCCAGTGTGTTGGCCTTTCCCTTCCTCTGTGGCCTGTTCTCCTGCGAGTGATTTTTCTGCTTTTGGGGTCCCTTGTATTCCTCTATCTTTGTGTATTCCCATATTTTGGTGGCAACTCTACGAGAAAGCTTACCTTGATGATAAATGGATTGAGAATTTGCACATTTGGAAATGAATTTATCCTACACCCTCACCCGATTGTCCTTTTGGCCAAGAATAGGGCTGCACGTTGGGATTTATTTGGGAGGCATTGGTATATTACTTACAAACAATGTGGTTGTTGAAATGAAATGCCATTTTTAAAGCTTTTGTCCCAGGTGTTCTGAAAATTTACAGTGATATGTGGGACCTGGTGTGGGCCAATGTTCATCTGCTGTTCTTGGATCTTGATAAATATCTCAGCCTCCAGAGAAATATTTTAGAAAAAAAAAAGATATCCAAACTTAGTCAACCAGTGAAAAAATTTACAACAAGTTTCCATCAAGAATGCCAACTTTTCTGTTACTTTAAAATGATCAAATTATAATTTTTTTATTACTATATATTATATGTAAGACTTACATTTTTTTCAGTCACTGCACACACCACCTCCTCCAACCCAGTGAAATTTAAATCCAATTTAAATGTCAGATTTAAAGTTTTAAAAATTAAAACTAAAATGGCTGTTTTCAAATATCAATCTTTGTCAAAAGCAGAAAAAAGCTGCTAAACATTTGTTTTGATTGTCTGTACTTAAAATACCTGAATCAACACACTTTTCCTATTTTAAAAGCTCAAAGTTAATTTTGTTAACATTTTGGTTGACTTTAGTTTTGTGGAGAAGGTGGGCTGAAGCTGTAGACCCTGGAGTTTAGTCCAGTATGGTTTTCAGTTTTGGTTTTCCTGATAATTTCATTTAACCCCATTGAGTGTCATCCCTTAAATGGTTTCTTTTAGGAATAGCAAATAGAATAAGATTCCCCAAAGTGCCTTGAACCTGCCACCTACTACACCCTCAAAACTGTCATCGTGGCCAGTTTTGGTTGCCTGCTCCAACCCCAAGTGTGGCGGACGGGGAGGGACATCGGGCAACAGCAGTACCGAAGACATCCCACAGCTCCTTCTTTTTCTTCTAGGGGAGACATTTTAAGAACTTTAGAGACATAATATTCATTTTACAGTTATCAAGTATCTTTATAATTTTAGGATATAATGAATGTCTAAATATTAAAAAGAACAATTTGGGAAAATCAATCATATGTTATTTTTGAGAAAATTGCTTTAGCTGCCTACACCAAGTTGATTCAAAAGAACTTTTTTAAAAAAAAGATTAATAGATTATTAGATTATGTCTGAATAACTTCCTCTAAAGAAGGTGAATAAACATCTTAGCAAAAGTGCCTTCTGTATTGATATAAATTAGTAGCAGTTAATACCTTCATAAATAATCTAAATTGTTGAAAGCACTGTAATAATCAGTTTCATATATACTATGCTGCCTTTTTAAAGTATATCTGATGGTTTGCCAAGAAACAGTTAAATTTTTCTCACTGCTGTACAGCTAATTGATAAATATCTGGCATCACAATACCTCCACTCTGATGTTACAGGAAAATTTTATTTAGCAAGCATCTGTCAAAATATATTTTTGTTACAAAACAAGATTTTTCTTTTTAACACAAAACAAATTTTTTCCATTTTATTTTTTCCCCTCTTACCATAATTCTTTGAACTATCTGCTGGTGTTTTGCATTAGATTAAGAAGTTCTTGAGAAAGAGTGTTTTTAATAGGATTATCAAAGGAAACAATACAAACATGAATAATATATTTATATACAGCTGTATATGTTATAATAATGATTATATGTTATAATAATTTTTTTTCCATTTATGAACTATAAACAAAGAAAATGTACTGGTTTTTTCTCATAGTTAAAAAAAAAACCATTGTGTTTTCTTGGGTATATTTTGACCTGTGCCTTTCTTTTCTGAAACTGAGTTTCAGTTGAGGGTTTATTTTCATTTTTTTAAAGGCATCCGATGTTTCCAAGCATAACCGCTGTAGTGGACTGCTGTAGATTCTTTCACATCACTGCATGGGAATATTTTCCATGCCACTAATCCCCAGTGGATGCATTTCCCCACCTTAAATGGGATATTTCTAAACATTACCATTTCAACCAAAGTTATTTGATAGATCACTATTATTTATTGATATTGTCTAAATCTTGCTGCCAACATAATCTTAATAAGTCATTACAAGTCCACTGGGTAAGCTGTTTTTCCATTTCTTAAGCTTTAGTGCCTGTGCTGTATGGATCTGGCATTTAATAAATCACTGGAGGGCCAGCAAACACATTATATTCCTGTAGTTGAGACTGTCTAGACAAAAGTGCATGGAGAGATCTTTCCACTCTAAGTAGCGGGAGAGCATTTGTTTGCCACAAATTGGTTCTGAATCAATTGCTCAGAAACTTGGCATATCCAGGCTTACTTGGAGGCAGGAGGAGAGGAAGACTAAGTGCTGCACGGGGTGCCTTTCTGCCTTCCAGTTTAATTGAATACCCGAGAAGCATTGCCGAAGAAACAACAGCCCTGTGGGAGAAGGGCCTAGAATTCTACCCTTTTCATTTTCGAGAATTATTATGCCAATCTTTATGTTATATGACCTTTATTTACAAAAGCATATGAAAGGTTTCTTAAAATTGAGCAAGTGATACTATTAAAGGCATGCAGCAGGGAAAGGAAGAAGAAAGAGAGAATAGGATTTCTTTCCTGTAGACATGTTGTGTATAGGATGTGTTTATCCCGTTTCCTTTGTAAAGCTTTGTTGTGTGTGAGAGAGGGAAAGAGGGAGAGAGGGAGAGAGAGGGAGGGGGGGAGACAGAGAGAGAGAGAGAGAGAGAGAGAGAGAGAGAGAGAGAGAAAGGGAGAGAAAGAAAGAGGAGAGAGAGGATATTTAATTAGTGAGCTTTTTGAAGCCCAGTTCTTTCCATTTTCAGAGGAAATTTGTTTTAGAAATGAGCTGAGATTGCCATAAGGTTCGATTTTGCTCTTCAGGCAGACTGCTAGTTATTCTCTTAACTATTGCTGTTCTTGGGGGTTAAGTTGGTACATGATGAATTTCTCATGATGTGAGGTTCAGCGTAACCCTGACTGGTCCAAGTTATTCTGTTGTTGTGGCTTGTTCTATGTTAGTTCTGTTTGTATCTCTGTTCTTGTCTTCTGGTTGTGTAGACATAAAATTCTTGCTTAGGATATCCTAAGCAAGATGGATTGATGGATTTCCTTCAATTTAAGGCGTTTTAAGAAAAAAATAAAAATAACATTATGAAAATAATTCTAGAGTCATGCAGGCATTTATGACACCAATAGCAGAGAATTTACATTCAGGCATTTGAATTACATATCTCAACCGTATGTTACCATAATATGTTGGCCCCTTCAATGGATTTGAAGCTATTTGGTTTCATCTGACATAAAAAAAAAAGGACACTCACCATGAATGTCCCTTACTTGAGAAGTGCCCACCCTACAGGTGACTTATTTATAAAGTCCACGGGTTCAGCTGTAAACAAGTTTATTTAGTTATTTTATGTACGAGTATGTTTTTTATCCTAAAGTATCTCCTTGTGAACACTTCTCAAATTCCACCTTCATTTCTGCTTTTTCGTTTCAAGATATTTGGATGTTGAAGAAATATTTGGACAAGTAAATAAATAAACACACTCAAAGTATGTAATTGGGTTGCAATGACACTCAAGTTAAGATCCAAGTTACCTGAGGGGTGAATGAGTATCTCCCATCATAAATATTGCAGGCATTCCTTGAGATTTAGGCAAAAGCAGAAATGAGGGGTTTTGCATCCTGTCTAGAATAAAGCTTTTCAGTAGAGATAGTCAAATTCCTTCTGTCTTCTTTAAACAGGCTTAGCTTCTAGTGTTTCTTGAAATGATTGTGTAAAATAACTCTTGTGGTTCTGTCTTTTAAGTCTTTGACTTTAAAGCACTATTCAATCTTAATTCATAAATG
Organism: Tarsius wallacei; assembly: GCA_963574415.1. NCBI lineage: Eukaryota > Metazoa > Chordata > Mammalia > Primates > Tarsiidae > Tarsius > Tarsius wallacei. Next base: position 9,340 of record CAUYQG010211784.1, on the reverse strand, counting down.
TTTCTCTCATCTTGTAGAATGTGATTATGCTCATAATTATGCCCCTTCTGAATATGACCCCATGGGGTTGTGACTGCCTGTCAGCATATTTTTGTTCACAGGATTGGTGGCATCTGGAGGCAGATTGGATGATTATAGATTTAGACTGACAGAACAGGTACCCGAGTAACCATGTGGCACATCTTTTATCAAAATAATCCTCCTCCTTAGAGTAAGTTTGGCAGACTTCATTTACACATATATATGTGGTTGGGCTAGTAGAAGACCTCTAACATTTTGGAAAGGAGAATGAGGAAATGAGAAAAGAACCTCTAAAAGTATTAACTGGGGGCAGAGAAAGGCAAATTGAAGGAGTAAGTGTCCTTAGGAGAAGGTTTCTCTTACTCTGTAGCTTTACTTGTGGCAAGTCATTATTACTTAAAACAACATTCCTTTATTGTTATAGTTCTCCAAGTACAGAGACTTAATATTTAACTATTTATGCCTTGGAAAAGGAAATGTTGGTTTTTTATTCTCCACAATTAATAGTAAGAATCAACCTCTCTAACCATCAATATCAGTGGGCCAAAATCCCCAAATTAATTTTTTTCTTTCAGTGAAGAAAACATTGAAAAATATTCTACAACAAGAAAATATTGCTTTTGGAAGTAAAATTTAAGAATGCTTTGGAAATTGTTCCTTCTTTTTCTCTTTTCCATATGTTTTGAACATACGGACGCCTGGAATAAATTCAACCTAGAGACCATTCTGAAAAGACAGCAAAACCAAAGAATTTTTATGTATGATTGGCAATCCTCGAGAGTACTAATTTAGAAGAATACAAATAAGCGAGGATGCTTCTGTGGGTTTCGAATGCTTATCTAAATCTTCTTTCAGCTGCCAGCTGAACCTGAGAACACTTTGGCCTATCTCCAAACATGGAGAAAGGAAATGGTTCTTTCGTTCCCATCAGCCCTTCTGCCTCTGCCTCTGTGGTCCCCTTGCACAGGGCCTTCTGCCATTGAGAGGGCACATCCAGACTGCCTTGCACCTGTGGTCCTCACTTTCTTGCTCCTGGCATGCTATGTCAAGATCACCTCTTCACCCTACCCCTCTTGAATGCTATCTTCTCTCAGGTTCTGATTCTAGATACTGTAAAGCAACAGTTCACTCATATTTTATTATAATACTGTCCAACAGAAATTTAATGTGTGCCACATTATGTAGTTTTAAAATTTTCTACATTAAAAAAGTAATGAAAAGCAAAAAGAAATAGTTGAAAATAATTTTAATAATAGATTTTACTAAACCCGATATATCCGGACATATCATTTCTGCATGTAATTAATATCATCACGTTTGAGATTTTTTTCATTTTTTTTTCAAACTAAGTTTTTGAAATCTGATTTGTATTTCACACTTATAGCATGTTTGAACCAGCTACATTTTTAAGTACTTAATAGCCGTATGTACCTAACGGCTGCTGTGTTGGACAGCACATCTCTTTAACATCCAGTTAATCCATAGGCAATTAACAGGAGGGGAGGGAGACCCTCCTCTGATACCATTTTTCTGACCCTTCCAGGTATGATATGATTGCTTTTATAGCTGTCTCCTGGATATAGTGCTTGTATCTGCTGTTTAACCAAAAGACTTTTAGAGAGAACTTTCTGGCAGATAGGATTCCAGAGTGGAAAAAGGTCTCCGTTGTAGCTGTATGTATCCACTGAGCATCTGGCTTTGTGGGTTTCTAAGTCTGCCTGAAGACGGGCTTTCTGGCGTAACTCTGTGACCCTGGCTCCTCTTGGAAAACGAGAAATGAATTTTTGGACTTTGCTCAGGCACATAGCATATGGATTTCTGGGCTCTGGGGATTGTTGGAGCCACAATTTTATGAAAAGTCTGATCAACTCCTGATCCTGCCTGTTTGGCCCAAACCCAGAAAATGGGATAGCCAGGTCCTGGAGGGAGGTGGTTTCTCAGGGCTAGAGAGATGTAGCTCGGGTTTGCAGAAGTAGATGGGAGAGTTCCATTTCTACCTGCTTCCCCCTCCTTAGGCACCATCTCTTCAGTTTGGAAGGTGTGTTTTGTTGCACTCCAGTAAAGTGAAAGGGAAAGGAAAATAACCTTGAGAAGGAAAAAAATCCAGTGCGGAAAGTGAGCCAATATCATAACAAAGCAAAACAAAACAAGTGTTTAAAATAATTCTCTAATGGCTTCTCCAAAGCAAATTTAAACCTTTATGCAAAGGAGTAATTTAAATGATTCATAGTAAAAGTCAAGCAAATTTATCCAATCATCAGTCAGAACGCCAAATGATGGTGTTAGAAGAATTGCACATCAAAGGGGAAAATCAAGTTATTTCACATAGCAACTGGGTTGTTATCCAAATTGAATAACCAAAATGAGAAAAAGTTATGTCCTCCACAGCCGTAAATCAACAATAGTGGGCTTCGCTGCGTTTTTAATTGGCAGCATGTTTCTCCTCGTACACCCAAATATGGATTCAGGAAGTATCTCTTTAGCTGCCTGGGCATTTTTATAATGCTTATCGTTATAAAACTGCAGAATCAAGGGAGGTAAAAGTGGGACCACAAGAGACAAAAGCTTTTGTGAGGGTTGTAAATTATATGCATTAATGTCATTGAGCCATTTCAAAGTTCAGTTTCTCTGTGGGTTTAAAGCCAATTTTTAAAGTCAACTACTTCCCAATTAATGCAAAAATAAATGGGGCTGTTATGAGAATTAGTCTTTAGCTTTAAAGAAGGTTTGTTTCAAATGTCAAGAGTTTGTCCTAGTGAATATTGGGATCAGAGAACGTCTCCTAGCAGAAAAGGGAATTTTTGAATATGAGAAAAATCACATGGTGTCTCATTAAGGACAGTTGGTATGTGATAGAGTTAGATGTACTTAATTTTTTAAAAATTAATTTTATTATTCTTTTAGAGACAAGGTCTCTCTGTCTCCCAGGCTGGAGTACAGTGGCATAATCATAGCTCACTGTAGCCTCAAACTCCTGGGCTCAAGCAATCCTCCTGCCTCAGCCTCCCAAAGCATTGGGATTACAGGCTTGAGCTACCACGCCCAATCTGAAGTTCTTAATATTTTTGATATTTGCTTTGAAAATTAGATACATTTATATTACTGATAAAAGAGTTCTCTTGAAGCTAGCCGGGTAGTGTCCTGCATAGACTGAGTGCTTCCTTATAGCAAACAGATGCGAAGACTTCGAGAGCCCAGTACATATTTCTTGGTGATACACAGTAAGGGTTTACACTGCTGTCAGAGGCAAGGAGCTGCATCAGTGATCTCCTGCACATGTGCCAAAGTGGTCAGAGGAAGCCTTACATTTAGGAGAAAGAGGTAAAACTGAGTGGGGTGCCCTTATCCTCCTGATTCCCCTACCACAGTTTGTAAGTACCAATCGTTATGTCTCTGATCCAAGGAGTCTCTCTTAGGAACTGCCTTAGTGTGCAGTAAAAGTAATCCTGACATGAATTTTAAGACTTTACCAGAAAGTGCAATGAGCTATTTTCCTGCAGTGTGTGCAAATGCAAATCCTTAGTGTGCTAACCAGGAGACTTAAATCAAAGAAGCTGAGTAAGTATGGGCCCCAGGAGGAAGTGATTGGGCTACTCAGAGATTACGCCTGTCTAAGGGGCATCCACAGCTCAGGTACAGCTGATAGTGACTCTGCAGGAATTCTTGAGAGATGTCAGAATTCCAGACTTTTATGTGAAATTGCCTGAATTTTGATGTTGGCAACAAATTCAAATTAGAAAACCAAGCAGAATGAAATAAAAAAACTTTGTGTGTGTCAAACAAAAAACCAGCCTGTGAGGCAGGTGCAGCCAGATAGCCTTTGAATTGCAATCTCTGTTTTATTGCTTTTAAACATCTCTACACTTCAAGAGAAAGAAATATTCCATGATCACAATTTTCTTTTTGAAAAGAGTTTAATGCCTTAAAGTAGGCCTTAATTACTCATCTGTTCTTACTTTATACAAGCCCTGTTCTGAGTCCATTATACTTTGGATTGAGTATTTTCTGAGCTGTGAAATACAAGCAGAATCCTTAGTCATTTAAGTTTTGCCCTGAATGTAGATTTTTATCATAAAGCTCTCCTTAATTCCTTTTCCCTTAAGCCATCTCCCACGTATTTTTTAAAGCTCATCAATATAAATGTTTGTGTCTGTCTTATTTGTTTCTCATGTTTAAAAGGGGAAAAAGGAGATTGATTACAAGGTCATAAAAGTAATGATGCATTTAATGAAAGCGTGTATTTTATAGATAAAATAAACTTTAAAAAATAACTTGAAGCTAGTACCCAAATTAATGGGATAAAATGACCTTCAGAAAGTAATTTCTTTACACTCAGGTCATTTGAGTCCTTTGCTTGCCTTTATTTATTTAGTTTTAATTTGATTTTTTATTTTGATAACTTTATCCTGGTTACTCCATATCCTCTAGGAAACTTTAAAAAATTCTGAGGGACCTTGTATAATTCTGCGTTTTATCATACTGATGATGTTTTTAACTGTAGAAAATTCAAATGAGGCTGGGCATGGTGGCTCAGCCTGTTGTCCCAGCACTTTGGAAGGCCAAGGCGAGAGGATTGCCTGAGCCCGGGGGTTCGAGATCAGCCTGGGCAATTTGGTGAGACCTCATCTGTACAATAAATCACAAAAATTAGCTGGGCGTGGTGGTGTGTGTTTGTAGTTCCAGCTACTTGGAAGGCTGAGGCGGAAGGTTTGCCTAAGCCCAGCCGGTTGAGGCTGCAGTGGCCATGAGTGTGCTACTACACTCCAGCCTGGGCAACAAGAGTGAGACTCCAACTAAAAACAAAAAAATTAAAATGACTTGTTTCTTTGAAAAAAATGCTTTAATACTTCCTTCACTTAAAATCTATCTATTGAGTAGTGCCCAGTGTAGGTTGGGCAGTGTTCTAGACACCAAAGTCCCCGCTTTCATGTAGATTACATCCTAGTGGGGGAAAACCAATGATTAAATAGAGCTGGTTTTAGTTAAAATCCAGACTCGAAAATAAGAACCAGTCTAGGACTCTTGAGTATGGGGAATGTATCATGGGGAGGTTGTCGACTGCCACTGGAAGCCAAATAGGATGATGAAGCTACCAAAAAGTTAGCCACAGCAGAAAGCTGCTGTCAACCCTAGGACTGGAGGGATAATGTCAGGATGTAGGGTTGAAAGCTGAGTCCCTTTTGTGGGACTGGGACTCTGTCCTTCAGTCTTCTGCCAGTGCCTGCCACTGGCTAATCCTGTCCAGAAGCCAAAGGCTAATAGTGTCCTCAAAATACAGGAGGCTGTGGGAATAGCCAGAGGAGAGATGGTGCTTCTAGAAAAGACTTAGAATATATTTTGTGAGGACTTAACGAATTTAGTCAATGTAGAGTGCAAGGGAAAGAGTAGAGTTATATATGACCCTTAGGCTTGGTAATTAAGAGTTTGGGTAGATGTGGTTACCATTTACTGAGATGGTGAAGTCTGGTAGAAGGTGCAGGCATGGGGCAGAAAATCAAGAGTCTTGTCTATCGAGAGAACATAGACCCCAAAATAAGACTTGAGCCCCAGGAAACAGTAGAAAGAGCAAAAATAGGTCCTAGGATAACTGAACAACAGGCCTTGAGAGTAGCCATGCCAGCTGGGACCAGGAAGATGGAGTTCAGAAGATATTTGTTCAGGAGTGGATGTTGGGGAGAGAATGGACATGAAAGATCAAGTGCTGCATTTGAGATGTTCCTTAGACTTTCAGATAAAGATATTGAAAAGGCAGTTAAATGTACTGTATGAGTTTGGAGCTCATGGGAGAGTCATCAGAGCCATCAACACATGGGGTTTACTTATCATCATGGAACTGAGATTGATCACCTGAGGAGAAAGAATATAGAACAGAATGTTGAGGAGTAATTCAGTAATTATAAGTCAGAGGAGAAGGAGCTGGCAAAAAAAAAAAGAAAAAAAAATTGAGAAGGAGAGATGGTAAGGTAGGAGGTAAAAATGGAAACAGTTTTGCCATAGAAGTCCAGGAAAGAAGAAAGTGTCCTAAGGAACTGAAGCATTAAACATTGCCAAATGTCATTGAGAGCCCGATCAAGATGAGGATAGACTATTAAGATGAAGATATTATATTATTAAGATTAAGGTTGCATTACAAGGAGGGACAGATTATTGGATTTGGTTAGGGAAGGACCTTTCTGATCACTATAAGATCTGACTTAGTGGAGTGGTGACAAAGGAAGCCCAACCGACATGAGTTGAGGAGAAATAGAGGGTGACAAAAAGAGTCAGTGGTTGTGAACAATTGTTGCATGGAGTTTTGCTGTGAAAAGGAATGTTCTGGATTAGAGTAGCTCTGACATCTTAACCATTTACTAGAAGCTAAACAACCAAGGAGAAATGCTTCTAATTATGAGGAAAGATGATTTCCAACCTTGAATTCTATGTGAAAACAAACTGTCAATTACCTATGAGGGTACAATGAAGAAGACATTCTCTCTCCTACATACCAAAAATGTGTCTTTACTAAGGCATTTCATCTCAGAAAGCTACTGGGGGATACTCTTCACTGAAATGTGAACATAGACCCCAAAATAAGACATGAGTTCCAGGAAACAGTAGAAAGAGCAAAAGCAGGTCCTAGGATAGCTGAAGAACAGGGCTTGAGAGTAGCCATGCTAGCTGGGACCAGGAAGATGGAGTTCAGAAGATATTTGTTCAGGAGTTGATGTCGGGGAGAGAATGGATCTGATATGTAATCTAACATGAAAGATCAAATGAACTACACAAAGAACCATATGGAAAACAAAATTAAGAGACATTTTGGGAAGGGTTAGAGACAGTTACATTGAAAAAAATGAGTAAAAATGAGACAGTTTTGTAGTTCAGAGAAAACACAAAGTTGTATAAGAAAGGAAATACAGTTGACCCTTGAACAACATGGGTTTGAAGTGCGCAAGTCCACTTATACACAGATTTTCTCCCGCCTTTGCTATCCCCGAGACAGCGAGATTAACCCTCCTTTTCCTCATCTTCCTCAGCCTACTCAACATGGAGATGATGAGGATTACCTTCTTTTTTTTTTTCCTTTGGAAGATGTGGGGTACAATTCAGGGTTAGGTACATAAGCAGTCATTTTACAGCTAAAGTTTAATATTCTTATTGATGTTATGTGCTCCCTCCCAGCAGTGTTCCCCTACTGCCATGCCCTATTATTATAAATGCATTATGGCAAATGTTTAGGGTGCACTTCTCAGTGATTTATCCCAGAAACAAAGGATTAAATTCTTTATGATGATCCACTTCCACTTCATGAATAGTAATCATATTTTTTCTTAAGATTTTCTTAAGAAAATTTTCTTTTCTCTAGCTTATTTTATTGTAAGAATACAGTATATAATATACATAGCATACAAAATATGTGTTGATTTACTGTTTATGTTATTAGTGAGACTTCCAGTCAATAGTAGACTATTAGTAGTTAAGTTTTGGGGGAGTCAAAAACTATATGCGGATTTTTTGACTGCACAGAGGGTCGACCAACTTCCAAGTTAGTCAAAGGTCAACCATATCATCATAATACTCTGTCTAATTTTGCTCTGCAGTGAACATTGATGATTGTTGTCTTAGGTTTTTGTGTTACTGTAAAGGAATTTCTGAGGCTGGGTAATTTATTTAAAAAAAGAGGTTTCTTTGGTTCAGAGTTCTGCAGACTGTATAAGAAGCGTGGTGCCAGATTCTGCTTCTGGTGAGGCTTCAGGATACTTCCATTCACGGCAGAAGGGGACTGGGAGAGCCCTGTGTGCAGAGATCACATGGCAAGAGAGTAGAAACAAGAGAGAGAGAAGAAAGCTGCCAGGTTCTTTTAAACAACCAGCTTTCATGTGAGCTAACAGAGCAAGAATTCACTAAATACTGTGAGGATGGCACTAGGTCAATCACGACCCAAACACTTCTCACCAGGTTCCATCTCCAACATTGTGGATCAGATTTCAACATAAGACTTAGCAGGGCCCAACGAACCATATCCAACCTAATGGATCCAAGCCAATCAAGCAATTGACTCAATAAAACATTATGAAATAACTATCCCGGGAAAATTTGGAAAGGAAAATGTGGTAATGGGGTAAAGAGTTAAATCCTCGTTTACCATAAGGGAATTAATGGGTATTGTCTAAAACTGGCAAACCAGGACATAGTTTAATATGATTATTTGGAAAAAGGGAGATCAGAATTATAATTTAGCCCCTGGAAGTGAAAGTTGCTGCCCTGTGATATAAGACCATGGAGTGTGGCAAGCCAGACTATTTTTATTTTAAGCCTTTATTATTTGCATATGAATTTTCTTTTTAGTAAAAATAATGTTTACCTTTCTCTTTAAGTGTCTTTTAAACATGTCACAAAATATTCTAAAAAAGGTAACTGATAAACTATTTGGTTGATGCCTTTCTTTTGATAGTGCATCTTTACCTCACTTGACTGTTTCTTGTGGATTGCCTCATTTTCTCTATGAGACCAGAAGTTCTCAAATGTCTGTTTCCCTGTATTGTCACATACAACTGTGGAAAATAGTGCTTTCAAACCATTAGGTCCTTTAAAATGGAGACTCAGTTTTTTAATCTCTGTAGTACTTAGTGGGCACTCACAGATTTTTTTTGTGTTAAACTTACAATGAATTTTCTGGAGTAGATGCCCTAATTTTCACTAAGCAAGATGAGTGATATGTTTTAGACTCTTTGATCCTTTCTTTCTTAGTCTTGTCTAAGAGTAAGGCAATCTGAGCAAGCTATTTCATTTCACAGGTGAGTTGATTTAGTGGTCAAGGGTGCATTTGATGGCCAGACTTCCAGGGGGCTCATGAAAGTTCAGGGTGAGTTGTACGATGATTGTTTTATAGTGGAAATAAATGATTGATAATACCTGCCCTCAACTTCTCCAGGAAAAGGTAATATTTTTTATGTTTTGTATTGTCAGTTTCTAGGACTTTAATAACGGATTTGTTTGAGTGTCCAAACAGATGTAATGCCCTTTTCTGAAGATAGTTTGATACTGCTTGCAGGTATGTTCATAACTTTCTTTTATGACAAGGATGTGTCGGGACAAAATATCCATATTGTCCTGGCAGTCTCTGGATCCCTGCCATTTGGTAAAGATTTTCACCTTTGGGAATTGCATGTTTATTTATGCACAATATAATTTTTTTTTTTTTTTTGAGTTGGAGTCTCACCCTGTCGCCCAGACTGGAGTGCAGTGGCCGCTCCCGGCCACTGCAGCCTCGACCTGCTGGGCTCCGGCGATCCTTCCGCCTCAGCCTTCCAAGTAACTGGAACTACAGGCGTGCGCT
>CAUYQG010211782.1:0-20973 GCA_963574415.1 Tarsius wallacei | reverse complement strand
TACAGGCGCGCGCTACCACACCCGGCTAATTTTTTTGATTTATTGTAGAGATGAGGTTTCGCCTGCCCAGGCGGGTCTCGAACCCGCGGGCTCAGGCAATCCACTCACCTCAGCCTCCCAAAGGCGCGGGATTACAGGCTGAGCCACCGAGCCCGGCATGGGATTTATACTTTTTAAGGAGTATTTTATGGAGGAATATTTCTTTGATAGTTTTAAAATTTATTATTTTGGGGAAAGGAATTTTCTTTTTAGATTTTCTTTTATTGTCAGTTTTTGTAAGCTATATCTTTCTCAGGAAATTATTCATTTACTTCAGATTTTCGTATTTCCTAATAAAAATAATTCAAATTTGTGACTTGTGATTTAAGGAAGTTCCTCTTTATTTTGCTTAGAGCTTTATAAAATTTTTAATTTTATTGACACAGGAAAATGTGTGAATGCTTTAAAATTAGTATCTAAATTTGAAATGTCAACATTTAAAAATAAAAATTAGTACTTATTTGGGTCAAAATGTAGTTGAATTATATTTTAATAGTTACATAGAAGAAATATATTTTCCAAGTGTTAAAACAGATGGTCATTTATGTTGTTAGAGTACATGCTTCAGTTTCGCTTGGTTCCTATCTTTTCTGTTCATTACAAAACTTATACCTTGAAAAAAGTAAAGAAACCTCATTAAAAATATTGAAGTTGGTGATATGTGAGGAATATGATAAAATCTCTTTTATTATCATTGTAGAAAAACAGATATAGTGATCAAATCAAAGATCAATTTTGTGCTAGACTAGCAGGTTTAGCAATAAAGAAATATTGATTAACCACCCACATTTTAATCAATAACTTGGAGCATGACAGAAACTGCTACTAAAAGTTTGTGGCTGACAAAAAGCTAGATGAGATAACAAATATGATGGATGACAAAATAAAGATTCAAAATGATCTTGATAGTTTAGAATACAAGGCTGAGACAAACAAGATGAAATTTAATGGGATGAAAGTAAACATCAGTATTTTGGTAGAAAATGAATTTTCACAGTACAGGTGAGGCTTAATAGCAGTAATGTTTTAATAAGTTTTAGTTCATCATCACCTCAATTTGAGACAATGATATTTTGATAGTTTATGTCTCTTTGAGATAGCCCGATCTTAGATTGAAATAATAGAAACCAAATAATAGATCAGAAGAAGTACATATCTGACTGTTTATTATTCTTTGTGCTGGACAGACTCTTTTGGGATTATTGCATATGTGTTGAGACACATTTTGAGAAAGAGAGTAAATGTGGAATTTGTCAAATAGACAACCATTTGAATTGTGAATCTAGTGAGGTCTAGAAATCCCACCCTGAGAAGGCAGTTTTGGAAGCATCTGAAATTTTGAAGAATAAAAGACCACGGAGAATTTCTCTTCTAGTAAGTTTTCCATGAATCTCTGGGTTTGCCCAAGGACCCTCTTCTGTGCCTATTCCATGTGCTATACATTCCTTCACTCATTCCACTGAAAATTGTATAGAATGTCTAGTGTATGCCAGGTGCTGTTCTACACTCTGGGCACATAGTGGTGAAGAAAACAGATGAGATTCCTGCTCTCATAGAACTGACTCTCTCTGGGAGTCATAGACAGTAAACATGTCCACAATTGGTCGTATGTGCCATGTGTATGTAAAACAGTGCATGGTAATAAAGAGTAACTAAAGAGAAGGTGCTTTTTTAATATATTGGTTATGGACAGCATTTCTGAGGATGCAATATTTGAAGAGAAATTAATTTCGGGAAGGAATCATCCAAGATGTAGTGTTGCCACTTTACTTGCAGAAGGATTCATGGGCAAAGGTCTTCTGTGGTAGGAGTGTGCTAGCCTTGTGACAGGAGTGAGGGATGGAAAGGTAGGAGGTCAAAGTGGAAACACAAGCAAGGCTATTTCTTGTATTAATAGCAAGTTTAAACTGTACTATGAGTTTGAACTTTATTCAAAGTACATGAGAATTTTTATGAAAGGTTTAAACGGGGAAATTCCATGACTAGATTTGTAAGTATGAGGCTGCTATGAAGTATATTGATTGTAGAGGGAAGTCTGGAAGAAGGGAAACACTTAGGAAACTATTTTAGCAGTTTTCATATTATGCACACATGATTTGCTTATATATATTCATTTCCCACTAAGCTATAGCTTCCTCGAGAGCAAGAATCATATTTTATTTATTTTTGTGTCTCCAGGAGCCAGAAGAGTACCTGGAACCCAAAAGATATTCAATTAATTATTTCTTAAAAATTCCAGTTTTATGTCTGATCTCTTAAATGGGAGAAATAATATTTGAAAGCTGTGATGTCTATTTCTGCTGTAGGGAATGGAAACAGAGAAAGCTGGTTTGTAACAACAGAAGAATGAAGGAGACATGCAGAGAAAAGCAAAGACCAGATACTGAGAAGGAAATATTTCTTTATTTGCTGTGGTGCTCCAGTCTCTCATTTAAGTTTATTTCTGACTATCTGACTTTGGAAGTGAAGAGAAAATACTTGACTCCTTATAACATATTATGTTTCTTCTTTTTGTGTTTCCTTGAGATAACTAGTGTTGATTTCTGTTACATGGACATTTCTACTTAATTGCTAAGTGTATTTAAGTTACTTGACTTCTTTAACTTCTAATCTCATCTCCTTAAAACAGATTTGGTATGATTCTAGCATCGGTTGGTAGTACACATTCAGACAATGAAATTAGTGTTGGGTTCTTCTCCTTTGTGTAGTGTCCATTCAGTGGCCATTCCCACGTGGAGGGTAACCATGAGATTTGAATAGGAGCAAAAGGTCAGGTTAGTGACTGGCTAGCTAGCCCATTTTTGGAAGAAGGGAGAAAGAAGATGAGTCCCCAAGTCCCTAGTATTTTCTCAGCCCAGTTACTCCATATCTGATTGACAAAATGATCCTGAAAGATTCCTGAAACAGCTGCCTATGACCTAGAAGTCCAAGTCAGTCACAAGACCCAGAATTGCAAACACATGGAGATATTAAAGCTAGAGTTGACGACTGTCACTAGATGATACCAACAGTAGTTGGGACCAAAATGGCTACATCTTGCATCTTGACACATTCCTCCTTGAAGTTACATCCTCAGAATCAGAATTTATCTTGATTCACAGAATATTTATGTAATATTCAATTGTTGAATGAATAAGTGATTGAATGGATAATGCTGCTAATGTATATATTATCTAAAGATATATCTAGGCTCAACTTAGTCATTTAGTTACATTTGCAATAGCATAACTTCATATATTATACAGTTGAAATTTTTTATACATCAGTTATTATATTATGGTGGATTTACTATACAAAAACCTACTAATAAGTTACTAAGAAAATTAAATGAGATTGTATAGATGTAAAGTTCTTGGTATAAGACATCACACACCTGATAAATGTAAAACTGATGTCAATCATTAGTATTATTTTCAAAATTATGGTTATTACAAGTAAAGGGTGAGTGTATGAAGGAGTCGAGACTCATATGTTTGATACTAATTTCTTATATGGTTGGGTAACAGGGTTAATACAAATGGTTAAAGTGATAATCTACAAATTTTATTTGTGGAAGTTATTTTTTCCTCTATCTACAGTGATTGTGTGTTGGATGCATATTTAATATTTTCAAAAGAGGAATTGGCAGTGGACTTGCTCTGTTGGCATTATTGCTCACACATATGCTCTGTCTATGCCTAGAGATGGTATTATTTTTACTTTTCTGTCATCACACTGATCTCTTTTATAAGAGCAAACATTTCAAAATATGAACAATTGGGATTTCGTTTATTCATTTTAAAGCACCCATCTTTTTAACTTGTATTCATTTCCCTTGATATATGAAGTCTGTAGACTCTCTGCTACTTAGGATTTGTAAAGCAATTATTAAAAGTCTTTGATATTTATAAAGGATCTGAAGCTTTCAGAATGATTAATTATTGATTACCCAAATGAATCAACCTATCAGACCATAATAAATATTTAATATTTTTTGGAATGAAGTGATGCATTTTTTGAAGATTTTTTTATTATATTATTTTTTGTGTTTTAAAATTTCAGGTGTGCTGTATTGCAATAAGATGTAATCCTCTTTTAGTGAATAGACGTTTTTTGTTCCTTATATCATGTTTAATGTGTTATTTTAAGTCAACCAGCACATAATGTAGTTAATAACCATACATTTCTTATTCAAATATAAATGGTTTTATATTTATCTTTGTTTGAGGGGTTTTTTTTGTATGTCTGATATTTTGTATTAACAAGCAAAACAGTTTACACAAAACTATACTAGATGTTTTCATTGTTCTGATTAGGTATGTTAATTAGTACAAAATTACTTCTCAAAAAATGTTTGAACCAGGTAACTATTTGTAAAAAATTTGTTAAATCCAACCAAATAAGTGCTGTTACTTGTCTCCATAAAGAAATTACTATTCAATCATGGAAAATACCAACCTACTCAACAATGAAAGCATTTGCAACAACAATTGCATTCAAACAATGAAATACATAGATGATAGTTTTTGTTTAAACATGCTCAAGAATCTTTAGATAATATACATGCTAGCAGCATTATTCATTCAATCACTTATTCATTCAACAATTGGATATTGTGCAAATATTCTGTGAATCAGAATGAATCCTGATTCTGAGGATGCAACAGTAAAAAGGACAGACATGCTTTCTACCTCTCAGAGCTCACAGTGCCAATTACATAAACATACTGTGACAATGAAAACACCCAGAACTAAGGTAGCATATAGTGCATGCACCCAACCCTGTGTGTATGTGTGTGTATGTTTGGCGGTGGGTGGGTGAGGAGGGGGATAAGTAGGCATTTACAAAGTGAAGAAGGAGGAAGAATAATTGAAACAGAAGGAAGGGCCCATGCAAATACTCATTTTTAAAAAAGGTAATCGGTAACAAAGAGAAGAATGAAGGGAATTGAAAACATGTTAAAGGAACTTGATAAATGTAGTGTCATGTTTAAATAAACATGAATGAATACATAAATAAAACAGTTAAAGAACATGCAAAGGCAAATGGTGGAATAAGAAATACAGGAAAGATGCAAAGAATTAAAAAAAGAAAAAGAGGAAAACAAAAAAATATAGTATTAAAAACTAGAGCACATAGGAATTGTTTAAGAGGTAAGTGTGAGAATGAAAGATCAAGATTGAATGATGTGCTTCTATAGATGTTGTTGAATATTACCTTTAAAAATGTCCATTACAATATAGGTTTGGGAAAAAAGTGAATAGGACTTTTCAGAGCCTTTAACATTCTAGTGTACCTATGACTATCACAGGAAGCAATATAATATGCACCTTCCCTCAAATTTAAAATTGTACTCAAGTACAATTGCTTTTTTAAAAAAAAAAATCTTACTAGTATCTCCAAGAATTGTGCTTCTGAAATACATAAAAGGAAGTAATATGCTTCCAGAGTTATAACAAGAAATAAAGAGGAAATGGGGAATTAAAGTCTGAACTGTTGTATTCTCTCCTTGCAAACCCCTTTCTGCACCAGTCACTTCTCTCTCTACTCAGTATTAATTCTGCCATAACTCGTTTTGTTTTTCAAACACAATCTTCTGATCTTCTGTATGCATGTATGTATATGCACACAGACACACCCATACCTGCATAAATACATACATATATTGTTCTTAAATATCCATTTTCTTGTTTCCAGAGTAAACAGTAGCCACTAATCTAAGATATTCAACAATTTTGGTAGTAGTTAAGAGTAGTGTATGACACAAAAAGTGGTAATAGAAACCTCTTATGATTTAAACTTTAAAAATGAAAAAATTATAATAGAAAAAAATGTAATAATGTAGGAGATGCTATAGAATATTCTTCCTGTCTTCAAACATATCACAACACAGAAACTCTTAAGGGATCAATAAACAGGGTGTTTATGCAGGCCATATGG
The DNA here is from genome assembly GCA_963574415.1 of Tarsius wallacei. NCBI lineage: Eukaryota > Metazoa > Chordata > Mammalia > Primates > Tarsiidae > Tarsius > Tarsius wallacei. The sequence goes on along the minus strand of CAUYQG010211782.1, from coordinate 15,015 downwards.
AAATATTTCCTCTGCAGTGTGCCTGCATTGCTATTTAAATGGAGAATAAATGTTATGTTAGCAATATTTTTATATAGCCTAGAATTTTTATTTTTTTCTTCATTGCATCTGGTTGGTAAATAAAATATAAATTCAGCTAGAGAAGGAGTTATTTATATAATATATGCAATAATATGATTAAAATGAAACCTTTACAATTTTATCTTGAAAGAATAAACAACCTTTTATTTTTCGAAAATAATGTCTAATTAATAGGCAGATATTTATTTGCTCTAAAAGCAATAAGAAAAAAGACTTTATGGGCTATTAGCCTTTAACTTGAAGTCGAATGCTGGACATTACAATGAGCCTTGTATACTAAAGTGTTAATTTAAATAGGACAATTCAGGAACTTTGGAATTTCTAAAGTTATTGTTCTTGGATGTTCTTCAGAGAATCTGGATAATGCACCAATTACTTTTTGATTTCTATCTATCAAATAAGAATAAAGATAAAGTTGTCTTAACGTTTTTAGTGTTTTATATTAGAAAGCATTACATATTATAAAGCAATACTTCATAATCATAGAAAAATGGAAAACAAAAATACAGGAAGAATATTAAAATTGCACATAATTCAATCACTCAGTGTTAGCCACTCTTAACATTGCCTAGATTTATGTATATATAGATTCTCTATGTATTTCTGTATTTATTTTGACAGTTTTACTTTTCAGTATATGATCATCCTGTATACCTTCCAAGTCATATATTTTTTATGTTTTTTTTCCAGCTACATTCTAGGGAGACTCTCTTGTCCCAGAAATCCTATAGCCTGCTGTGTGGTATCTACACCCTGCTTCCTTCTGTGCTCTAGCACCCTTTGAGTCATCTGTCAATATCACATCCCCTAGGTATGGTTATTGCATGCTGTTCTGTATTCTCACAATAAACCCCAGCTGATCTCTCTGCAGCTCCCAAACATTCTTTTGTACTCTGGGCAAGAGGGAAGAGAAGACTCATCTCTAAGCCCATAAAATTATGCTTTCCTCAGGATACTAAAATCGAGATTGGGTCCCAAAGTTTTTTTTTTGTTTGTTTTTTTGGAGTTGGAGTCTCACTCTGTTGCCCAGTCTGGAGTGCAGTGGCATGCTCACAGCCACTGCAGCCTTGACCTACTGGGCTCAGGCGATCCTTTCACCTCAGCTTTCCAAGTAGCTGGAACCACAGGCATGTGCCACCATGCCCAGCTAATTTTTTTGATTTATTGTAGAGATGAGGTCTTGCCATGCTGCCCAGGCTGATCTTGAACCCGTTAGCTCAGGCAATTCTCTTGCCTCTGCCTCCCAAAGTGCTGGGATTACAGGTGCAAGTCACCATGCCAGCTAGGCCCCAATGTTAAGCAGACTTTTTTTCTTTGCAGAGATACATCTCACTGACAATTTTTGTTACATATTGGCAAAGATTCTTTGCTTGGCCAAGCTTTGGACAGGCTTCTGAAACTTCTTCTGGGTCCATTTATGCATTTGCTTATAAAACCTAACTTTAGCAAAGGACCCTGTTAAGTCACCTTACCAAGAACTTCTCACCTTTGATATCTGATCAGTTTCACCATCCTCCATGTTCCCCAGATGATGTCTGATCACCTAGACCTGTCTTCAGCAAGAGTCATACATAAGCTCAGCTTAGTCAGGATCTCCCTTACTTCTGATGTTTCCTCTTAATAATTTTCCATCCACTGCCTCCACACTGGTCCTTGGCTGTACATTCCCACTTGTCCCTGCTGTATTTGAACTTGAGCCTGATTTTTCTCTTCCACTGTAAGACTTTGTTGTAGTGTAGTGGTCTTTATATATCATGATGGTCCTGAATAAAGTTTGTCTTACCATACTTTAACAAGTATTGAATGATATTTTCTTTAATAGTATTGAGAATTGTCCTTTCCCACATACTGCTAAAACTCTGATTGTTCCATATTGTGGCTTTTTCCCTTAAAGATCCTCTCAGCAGGATCCTTGATTCTATGTATAATAAGATTACTGTGAGAGCTTGCTCCCAATTTGCTAGACATACCTAGACACATCCTTGAAGAAGATGCAGCTGTACTTCAAGTTGCATTCCATGAAAACTCCTCTGAATCTTTTTTTACCCTCCAACTTTACTGGGGTATGTTTGCCAAGTACTTAAGGTACACAACATGATGTTTTGATATACGCACACATTATGAAATAATTCCCTCAGTTAAGCTAATTAACCTATATATCACCTCATATATTTACTTTTTTTCTTGTGAGAACCATTAAGATATAGTCTCTCAGCTATATTTCAAGTATATAATACATTAGCATTAATTAACCATCATGCTGTACATTAGATTTCCAGAACTTATTCTTGAAAGTTTACATCCTTTGGCCAACACTGTTCATATCCCTTGTCCAGCCCCTAGCAAACATCTGTTTGTTTCTACTCTGTTTCTATGAGTTTGATTTTTTGAGATTCCACATATCAGTAGGATCATGCAGAATTTGTCTTTCTGTGTTTGGCTTATTTCACTTAGCATAATGTCCTCCAGGTTCATTCATGTTGCAGTAAATGACAGAATTTCTTTCTTTTTAGAGGCTGGATAATATTTCTTGTATATATACCACATTTTCTTTATTCATTCATCTGTCAAGGGACACTTGGGTTGTTTCCATATCTTGTCTATTGTGACTAATACTGCAGTGAACATGGGAGTGTAGCTATCAATGAAAGATGCAGCTTTTATTTCCTTTGGATTTATACCCAGAGATGAGATTGCTGGATCATGTGGTAGTTCTATTTTTAATTTTTTTAGGAACCTCCATACTTTTTTCCATAATGGCTATGCCAATTTACAATTCCACCAGCAGTGCACCAATTTTCCCTTATTATTATTATTTTTTACTTAGCAGTATGTCTTAAAGGACCTGCCTGTTCTTGCTATTAGTCTTTTGCAAAATACTATATTATAAATAATATTTTTGTACATGTTATTTCACATCTGTGTATTTCTATAGGAAAAAATTTTTAAAGTGAAATTGCTTGATCAATGGATATGTGTACTTTGGATATATTGAAAAGTGTTCTTATATTATTATAATGCTAATTTATATCCAGTTCAATTTTCTAACTATTTATTGAACACTTTGTTATGTGCCCAGCACTGAAATAGGCAATGGAGAATCAGCTGTGAACAGATGGATATTATTCCCATTCTCACTGTGCTTACTCTGTAGTGGGGAAGGTTATAGTCTAGGGAGAGATTATTTGTTTCTGTACAGCACTTAATTTTTAAGGTTAATTGATATTTGAGCAATTTTCTTAGTGATTTGGCTATATTTATGTATTAGGAATTGTATCAGCCAGTATTCTTAGTTGCAAGCACAGTTAATTTAAGCAAGAAAAGAATTATTAATAGTAGAATTATTTGGGAAATTGTGATATTATATCTGTAGAACAAATTTTTAGAATGGAATTGAAAGGTCAGAGTACATATGGACATTAAATTTAATAGATGTATCCAAATAGTTCTCTAAAGTTTAGAAATTTTTAGTGCACCTCCTAGTCCCTGTGAATCTTGGAAACTAGTAATCATTTTAATCTTACTCATCTAGCAGGTGTAATATTATAACTCATTTTGTTTTAATGTGCATTTGATTATGACTGAGGGTGAGTATGCTTTACATGTATATTGGTTATTATTTTATTTGTTCTGTAAACAATTTGTAATGTTATTTTTCTATTTTTAAATGGAGTGTTTTATTTATTTGTAAGAGCATTTTTATAATACAATTTTTTTCTGCCATATGTGTTGAAAATATTTTCCCTGGCCTTTTATTACTTTTATCTGTGTTGTTCCATGAAAGGGCCATAATACAGAGTGGCCCCCAAATGCTGAAGGAGTCAAGAAACCAAAGAAGGAGGTGAACAAATCCAGTTTGTCTGTTTTGGGTGATTTATCTGGGGAACTTATGGCAGAAGCACGGTCCTGGGCGACTGTGAGACAAGAAGATCTCTGCACTGTTACTCCCCAGATCCAAGGCTTATATACCATAAGAAAAAAGTATACATGCTCCAGCAAGACAATTAAAAGGCAACCCTCTAGAACCAGGCAAGAATGCTGTGCGCATCATAGCCTAAGATTTGTGCAATAACATCAAGGTTGCCATGTTCTTACAATGAACACAGAAAATAAAGTAGGAATCAGTAGGCATTCATGGTACTAGTACTAATCAGAAGGCAACATGGTGGATTAGAATCCAGGATGAGCTATGAAGACTTTCTTCATAGCTGGTTTTGACTTTTTTATTGAATACATATATAGTCAAATATTTTAATGTTTTCCTTTATGCCATGTGATATATATACAACATCATACTTAAAAGATCTTCCTCATTACAATTGTATTAGGATATATTATTTATTTATTAAAAAGATTAAAAAGATGTTTTTGTACTTTTATGACTTCAATTATTATAGTTGTTTTTCTTTTAAATTTTTTTTTAATAAGAATTAGAACAGAATCCAACTTTAGGGTATTTTTTAAAATGATTGCTGATTTTATCAATATGCTTTATTGTTCCATCTATTTTTCCTCATTTATTTGGAATACATATTTTCCAAATTTTTGATTTAACTGACTGACTTCTGAACACTATTCTATTCCACTGATCTATCTGTTGATTACAATGCTTCTTAAATTGTGATTCATGCATTAGAGAAGATGTTCCCTTAGTCAACATGATTGGAAACAGTATTCAGTGTATTAATTTAAAAATTTGTTAAAGTAGAGAATCATAAAAAAATTAATGTCCTAAATGTTTTTATATAAAAGATACAAATGCATTGTCATTTGCCAATCTGTTCAATTAGATTTCGGTCTTTTTTTTTTTTTTTTTTGACAGTGCATCTACTGTTACTGCATCTACTGTTACTACAGTCTTGCATTAATGATGTGAATGTCTTTCTTTACATTGGGGCAAGAACTTTAGGAAATAAATTTATGAGTAAGCTCAGTGAACACACTTTTAGATTTTTTATGGTTTGTGTCCTAATCCATTAAAGTTTTCTCATTCACACCAGTTCAAGAGAATTTTCCTAGCAATTTACCTTTAATGTGTCTTTCTAAACCATTACACTTAGTTTTTATGGAAATTTTTAAAGTCATATTTTACAAGTTTACATAATATTTAATTAAATTAAGTAATTATTTGGTGTGAACAGGCATAAACAGTTCTTAGTTTTAGTTTTGAGAAAGAACAGAATGGATGCAACCGTGGCAACAGATTTTTGTGAATTCAACAGTGTGAACCATTGGCTGTGAGTTTTCAGTAGGCAGAAGGTATCATATGATATGTTTTATAGTGCAAATAGAGGTCCTCGGTTAAACTGGAGCATTAGTTAAGGGAAAGATAATGGTACTTGTGTTACAGTAATCTAAGAATTCTGTTCCATATACAATACATAAACGATATATCTATATAAATATATACATACATTATATATATACACATATTTTTGTTTTGTTTTGTAGTGATAGGGTCTTGCTATGTTGCCCAGGCTGATCTTGAACTCCTTAGCTCAAGCAATTCTCCCGCTTTCACCTTTCAAAGTGCTTATATTATAGGCATGAGCCACCATGCCCAGGCTGAGAATTCTATTATTAAAATACATATTTTTATGCTCTAGCACAGACTTAGAATGTCAGAATTTTTAGATGTTTGTCCATAGTGGAATTTAAGAGTAAACAGATATCCTAGGTGATATTTATGTACTGTTTCACTTGTACCAATCTGTTCTAATTTATGTAATTCTATAACATTTTAATATTCAGTAAAGTTCTTAACCTCATTTTTTCCCCTAATTTTCTTGACCATTTCTGTATGTTAATTTTGCCATGTCAGAGTTAACATTTTACTTTCAACTTATTTTGTTTAAGACTTTATTGATTCAACAGAAGAATTTAGAGAGAAGAAATATCTTTACAATGTGAAATTTTAGTTTCCACAAGTTATGGGTGTTCAGTTTTTTCAAGGCTTTTTAATGTGCCCAGTAGAATTTTAAAGTTTTCTTTATGTAGTCCTACACAATTTTTGTTGTTTCTTCCTAAGTGTTTTATCTTCTTCTGTTATTCCTATTAAAAATGAGATCTATTTAACTATTATATTTTTTAACTTGCTGTGGTTTATATACAGAAAAACTGTATTTCAATTTTTAAATCTGTCTCCCAATTGATTTTTTCCTGTTGTTTCTAATAGTCTTTTTTTTGTTGATTCTCTTGTGTTTCCTAAATATATTGTCATATCTACTGCAAACTGTGATTCTTTTGTCCTCTCTGTCTCACTATTTTTGTTTCTTGTTTTTTTCTTTCCAAGCCCTGACTTCCAGGATGGCACTCTGCTGTCCTGCAATATGAAACTAGTTCCCATGAGGATCCTATTTACTCCTCCTGCCCTGGTTCATGCTCACAATTCTTACCAGTCTAAGTAAATGATGCTAGGATCTTTCAGAGCTGCACCATTTACTCCTTGATAAATCTTCCCTGAAGTCTGGATAGTTATCCTCTCCCAATTTGTTCTGAAGTGCACTGTATTTGGCAGATATTTTTCTTCATCTGTATTTTAAAATTCTAGCCATTTCCTTACTTACTGGAAGATACTATTTTTTGTTTTTGTAGAGCTTCAGGTTGGATTATAGGGTATCAAAATAATCTTTATCTAGCTAATTATTGCAAGATGTGTTCTTTATCAACTTTTTTAAAAACTGAAAAATGGCCACTTGAGTTTTAGCTTCCTTTTTTTTTTTTTTTTTTTTTTTACTAGATCTACATATCAAACATGTAGACTTTTTCTTGCATAACTTATCAGTGTCACAGAAGGTTGCTGAATGTGGATAATTGTTGAAACTGAATAATGGACGCACAGGAATTCATGTTATTCTCATTGCTTTTTTCAGATTTATAAATTCTTAAAAATAAAAAAAGAACTAGAAAAGGTATTTCTCTCCTTTGAGATCTGACAAATATTTACAATATTGGTTTTTATTATTTTTAGTTAATTCTTTTATTTTGGAATTAATTTTTTTGTATGATGTTAGGTGAGCATATGATATTTCCTCCATCAAAGAGGTAATTAATTTTCCAGTACTACGTGCTGAATAAGCCTTCCACTCTCTCTCTGCTCCTCTTCCAACAGATTAATAATGCTACCTTCATTGTTTTCTAACATCGTTGTAAAAACTGGTTATGTACAATCTTTGCCATTTTATCTGTCTGCTAATTCTTACATAATCATCTTCTTAGAGCTTTTGCACTTTTAATTATTTTTAATATCAATCATGCAAATCTTTCTTGTTACTTTTCTTTTTTAAAAGCTTTCTTGGATCTTTTAATTCATTCACTCTTCTTGATAAACTTCAGAACCATTCTGTCAATTTTAGAAACAATCACTTTGGGATATAATTTGAATAGCATTAAACCAATGTAGTAATTAGAGAAGATTCTTAATGTTTTTTTTTTAGTTGGAGTCGCACTCTGTTGTGCTGCCCAGGATGAAGTGTAGTGGCATGACCACGGCTCACTGCAGTCTTGATTTCCTGGGCTCAGGCAATCCTTCTGCCTCAGTTTCCTGAATAGCTGGGATCACAGGGACATGCCACCACACCTGGCTAATTTTTTATTTTTGTTTTTTTTGTATAGATGAGGTCTTGCTATGTTGCCTAGGCTGATCTCGAACTATTGGGTTCAAGCAGTCCTCCTACCTTGGCCTCCCAAAGTGCTGGGACTACAAGTATGAGCCACTGTGCCCAGCTTTTTTTGGTCTTTTTTAAATTGTAGAGGTGCAAGACAAAGAAGGCTAAGCTAGGTTAGTTAATGTCATGATTCAATGAGACAACTGTGTAACCAGATTCATATTCCTAAAGACTAGAGTAATTCTTATATCATATACATGGTTTAGCAGTAGAAGAGGATTAATAAGAAATTAGTTTCAGAACTCTAGCTAAAATAACCAGGATGAATGCCAGTGTATAAATTTAGGTGTGAAATAAATGCCACATTTCTTTATTTCTCTAAGTTAAATTATATTAGACTCTGAATTCTATACCATTTTGAATTTACATCACAATCATATTCCATGTCATTCTTATTGCTTCATTGAAGGTTACAAAACAATCTTGGAGGTTTATGTGGTTCACAGGAAGTGTGGGATGTGTCTTTGATTTACGAGCCATCAAAATTGCTGCCGACATCCTTATATTTCCACAAACAGAGAAAGGAGCCAGGAAGGTTATATACCAAAAGGCTAACCAGTAGTTTCATCGAAGGTGGGTGAACAGATGGAAAATGGTATTGAAAGGAAGAGAACATTCTTTCCTGTTCCTAATGGATCATTTTCTTATCATTTTTATGTTCTTGATATTTTTTCAAATAAAAATGAAGACAAATGGAGCACTTATTTCAAAGGGTTGTTATAAAGAGTACATGACTATTAAATATAAAAGGTTTAGCACCAGTGTTTGCCTCATAGTAAACTCCTTAATGTGGTGTTCTGAGTTGTTCTATTTAAAAAAAAATTTTAATTTTAAATATGTGGAGTACAATTCAGGGTTAGGTTCACAAATGTCCATTATGCAGGTATCCTTGTTGATGAGGTGTATCCCCTACCCCCCGGCAGTTTCCCACTATTGCCAGTCTCTTTCTTATGGTACAAGGCTGCCCACTCTCACCCCTCCTGTTCAACATAGTACTGGAAGTCCTAGCTAGAGCAATCAGACAAGAGAAGGAAATCAGGAGTGTTCTATTGTTAATATGCTTATGTTAGAAACTATATTTCCCAGAATCTCCTTTCTCGTGTGAAATCAGAGTCGTGATTGCTAAAAGTGAAGTTGCATGATATTTGAGAAGCATAAGTGAAGCTACAGCTTTTATGCTCTGAAGGTCACTGCAGACTAGTGATTATGGGAGATTAATGCAGTGATCCAGGCAAGATTCATTTTGTTCTTTTCTTCCTCACTTCATGTCCAGTATCTTCCCTACTGTCCATCCTTCTAATCCATAGCAGCTGGGCCTACCATCACTTGCTTAATTATGAGCTCACAAAGGTAATAGCCACCGAAAGTCAAGTACCTTTGAGGGATATTTACTAGCATTTTTGGTACTTCTGCAGCTGGCTGTGTCAGGCTTCTATATATCTCTCCAAGTTTCTGCCCACTTATGTGTGCCAGGACTAGTTTTTGAACACTCTTTAATTCTTCAACTCATCTTTTCAGACTTTTACTCTTCTTGAGAGAAGCCCTGTAGTGGTGTTCTTTGTAGGCAAAGAGTAGCAATGGGAACAATTGCCACAGAAAGGGACTCTTTGAATTCAGAGGAGATCGTGGTATCACAGGGAGTCAGGAATCAGGTGGTGGTACTTATTGGTCAGAGATGATGGGGGAGGGGGGAAGTGGCAAGGTGACCATAATGGGCAGCAAAACCAAAGCAGTGTATTCTGAACTGCTTATGTCTGTGGCAGTGGCTAAAAAGCATCCCCGAAAAGGATCAGAATCCCCACACTGGTTCTTTGCCTTGTGGAGTGAAGGCTATTTGGATAGAAAAGACCAAACAGAAACTCCTAAAACTGTATCTACCTACTAAAGTACTAAAACAAAAGCAACACTAAATTCCTGCAGGCAGTGTCAACCTTGAGGGCTTAAAAGATGAAGGTTGATTCTTATTGCATCTCATACAACTAGTCTACCTCACTGAAGAAGACAGATGGATCTTGGACAATAGCTGTGGATTTTTTAAAACTGAATCAGGTGGTAATTCCATTTGCAGCTGCTATTCCAGATGTGGTTTCATCAATTAGATACGCAAATCAGCATATCCCTTGGCACTTTGTATGCAACTACTGATCTGCTTAATGCTATTTCTTCTATAAGCACTAGTAAAGAACAATGGATGTTTAATCTTAGCTGTCAAGGACAATGTGTATTTTTACTGTCTTACCTTAGGATTGCATCAATTCTTTAGCCCTTTTGTTATAATCTAGACCACAGGGATCTTGATGGTCCTTCTATTTGACTGTACCTTGCTGTGGTCCACTGCATTGATGATATGCTGTTTGAGCATGGTAGGCAAGAGTTAACAACTACTCTACATATCTTGATAAGACAAATATGTGGCAGAAAGTGGAAAATAAATACCATAGAGAGCCTGCAATGTTGGTGAAATTTCCAGAGATCTAATGATTTAGAGCTCGTCAAAATATCCCTTCCAAGGTGAAGAACAAATGTTGTATCTGGCCCTGGCCATCACTAAGAAAGAAGTACACACAACACATACAATATTTGATGTGATATTTAAAAAAATTTACCATTATATTGATAGAAATTTCTTTATATTCCTAAAGAATACAATAACATTGCATAGACATACTACAATAATTTCATTGCATACTTAATGAATGATTTATGCTGTTTTCTTACTATGAAATAACCGAATGAAAAGATATGTATTAAATTTTAAAAAATCAATTGTGATATTTCAGAATCACTCTTCAGTCGGCCAGTAATAACCCTTAGATGAATTCTGAGATTGTCAAGTGTCCAATTTCCCATTCTGACTTTTCATCTCTAAGCAGAGTAGAACATTCTAATTCTTAATCTCAGGGAGATTTTTCATCTGTTATTGCTAAAATAAAGAGGCCTGGCAAGCTTTTATTTAAAAAATGAATTATAAAAATATGCAGAATATATATTAATTGATAAGAAATTGATTGATGTTATCAACAATGTGATACAAATTGGGAATAATGCGATTTGTCCATTATTCCAGATCAAAGCTGAGAAAAGTGTGAAACATATTCACACTTGCTCTATCACATATGTGTTACCTTCTTTGTATTTAGCTTATTATAAACGTCACTAAGTTAGTGACAATAAGTCCAATAGTTATTATAGATACATTGTCAAGTAATGACAGAGCTTAATTACTCATTTTCTAAAATCATTGCATTTTTCAGCTTACAACTGCATATCCCTTAGCAAAGGATTCTTCCTGTCTTTGAAAATAAATCAAAGCATTCACATCAGGCATTCAAAACTCAAGAACCTGCAGTGAGAGAATCACATCAACCACAATAAGAAAATATCCTCTGACAAGTTAGATTTCACCTACATAATTGAATGATCATGACAAGCTGTGATCAATAATATCAAGTGTCCCTAGGACTGTTTCTTACCCATTGTTATATTTCTTTTTTATTTTTTCCACAAGATAACAGTGAGGTGCTGCTAGGTTTTATTTGATGTGTGGAATTATCAATTCAAGCCAGAAGTGGCAACACCACTGCCATATTAGAAAAATTAGTTCCCAAGTGTCCAGACTGACCTAGCTGGAGTTGGAGAATCCGGACTAATGCGACTGGAGGCCCCTCGTTGACAACTCATGGAGAACCACAGACTGTAAGTGTAAGTTCTCCTCCCTCACCCAGGCCCACCCCAATCTTCATGCCTTGCTAAGGTCCTTCAGGAAGAGGCCCACCATCAGGATCATCCTTTCTGGTACCCAATTCTTCTGTCTGCTAGAAAACAGCAATGAGACTGTTCCTACAAGGATGGTACTAGTGGTAGTCACATCTCAAAGAGTCAAGAGGGATCTCAGCCGTGTTTTATCAGTAGTGAGGCAGAATCCAAATCTCAGTAAAAGAAGACCTTCTCTCTTCAACCACTCACAGTAAATATTGAAGGTAATAATGATAATAAAAAAAGAACGTGTAAACCACCCTTTGGACCACAAGTTGCAAACTCAAAAGCCCACCCAGACCAACGCCAAGCAGGTGTCCTACATGAGTGCATTGTAGTGGGAGATGGGCCAGGTATGAAGGGTGGAGGAGGGGCTAAAATGATGCCCCGTCCTCCACCCAGAAAACTGGACTTCTCTATGTGCTCTCTTCCATGTTTCAAATATTGGCAACAGCTACAAAAGAGTTTTAAACCTTATAACTTCTGCCATAGACAAATTCCTAACAAAAAAAAGCTCCACCCCCCAGCAAATAAAACTTCAACCAAATTATTAGAAAGAAATTAAAGAAATAGAAAAAGCAGCTTCAAAAATACCAGTCTATCCATTTTAAAACAAAAATCGGTAGTGAAATTTGTTGAGTTCATTCTTGTGTAGAAGGCAGCTGGTGAGGTGGATCTATTGGTGAGACAGCCCTACGTTTTTTTTTTTGAGTGGGGGTTTCACTCTGTCACCTAACCTGGAGTGCAGTAGCACAGTCAGAGCTTACCACAGCTTTGATCTCCTGGGTTCAGGTGAAGCCCCATGAAGGGGGCTGGCCTCATGGTGCTCCAACTTGGGAGCTACCCCTAGTGCCGCTAGCCCACACCCTGCTGGGCCCCACATCCTCTCACCTGGTCCTCTTGTTATATTTCTGAAAAAAGAATTGTACTACCGAATTCAGTGACTTGAAAAGCAGATTTGAGGGTCTTGACGATAAAATAAGAGAGAGACTTGTTAATGTCTCAGAGCATGACTACCTACATATAATTCATATAGAGCTTAGCATAAGTGTGGACATCAAGATGTAGTTAATTAACAGATACTGGATGGATAATTAACTTAGATACATCATGATTATTATGTACTTAATGAGTATAGGAAATTTATAATGAAAAAAATCAAAGACAAACTGATCTAAAAACTTGGTTCGGTAAACTATGTATCTTCATGCTTTCATTAAAAAAATGCTATAGGTATGATAAACATATCACTATCTGGAAAACATTAAACTGTATCAATATAAAATCTTTGCAATAGCTATAAATGGAGAAAAGTGGGGAGAAATACAATCACAATATATAATTCCACAATAAAATACATTAAGGCACATCCGGTTGTTCGATCACCAAGGTAGTGATTTCCCTTGGAGTCACAATTCATTCTTGTTGTCTCTCCTGTGTTCAGAGAAAAGCATATAAACAGGAGGAGTCTTCATTCACAACTCCTCTTCTGCCAAATTCCAAATGAAATGAAACCAAAGCAAGCACACTACGAAATTTGATTCGAAGGATGCCGCAGACACTGAAGCTATTAAGCACACATTTCCTAAATAAAAAATGAGTTGTCTGCAAGCTGTCTTGACACGGTCTGCAAAGTCTCACTGCATAAAATAGCAGCTCGGCAGATTGTCAGACTCCTGAGATAAACAAAAACCAAATCAAACTTCTCCCTTACTGTCTTTCCAGCTCAGCTTCATCTTGACAGAAGAGAAATTCTCCTTTACTTCTAAGAGAGAGGCCTAAATATCCCCACATGGCATTTAGGCATTGCCTTTTGATTTTGGAATAGATTTTCAAAGAAAAAGAAACAAAACAAAACAAAAAGCCCCCCAAAACCCAGGAAATAATGCCTTGACTGTATGATTAATGATAATGATTTATTTAGAAGTTTAAAAAAATTGCTTTTATTGAGTATATCAAGTCTTAACAATTAAAACCCAAATTTCAGAAACGGTTTCAGAGTACATGTAGTTGTTAAGACCAAAAAATCTGGAATTTGACAGATTGATTTAAATTCTATTTGTGCAATATGTCTCCAAAATTGGGTCAATATTCTTGACTCCTCTAGCCTTTGGTTTCCTTGTCTTTAATAAGAATAATGGAAATATAAAAGTACTTACCTCATAGGGTTGTCTTAAGGGTTAAATCCAAATATATATACATATATTAGAACATCTGTTCGTGTAGTAAATATGATATTTGTTGGCTTTCATATGGTAACTATTATAATATTTTTATTGTAGTTTTCTTGTTTCTAAATGCCTAGGTGTTTTTTGTGAGTTTGAAGCTCTTGCTGTTTTAAGTCACACCCCATCATCATATCTTAGTTAAATAGCTTCCTTTGCTTTTTGAATTTCTGGACCTATGAAAAACAATTTGGTTTATCCGGAAGGTTGAAATGGGATGGAGTGAGCAAAAGTGGGTGCACCTAGCTCTTGAAATGCATTAAAAATAGTGAAATATTTTAATTCTATGTTTGTGTTTCCTAAGACTAGTCACAGGCAAAACTGTGAAGTTGGCAGGTTGTTTTAGATTTCTTCTGTCGGTTGCTGTTCCTTGATACACGCCTGCGAGAGAGGTTTCAGGGGTCCCACTGCTATCACGGGGCCTGTTTCTCTAGGGTTCATTATTTTGAGATAGTAGGTCATGCTCTACATTTTCCCTCATTCTTCGGTTCATTGCCTACTATCTCACTCCTGCGAAACATATCCAGATTCCATGTCTGTCACAATCTTGCCTTTTGTTAAACAATGTTGTATTATAATGTGTTCACACAAAAATAATAAATCCCAGCTGGAACATTAGCTAACTCATATCTTATCCTTTCCAAATACTGCCTCAATCTCTCTACTTTTGCACTGGTTGTCTCTTATATACAAGAAACACATTTTAAAAAATAAATAGAAATTTTATTTTAAAGATGTAAGGTACAATTCAGGATTAGGTATTCAAGTGGACATTGTACAGGTAAATTTTGGGCCTCCCTTTCCACTTTGCCTGGTTTGAGATAAGGTACCCTTATTGATATTGTGTGCCCCCTTGCCCCCTCTCCATCCCACCCCATCCCCACCCTCATCCAGGCAGTATCCCACTACTGCCAATACTTTTCTTATAGTATTATGGTAAATGATTAGGGTCCACTTATGAGTGAGAACATGTGGTACTCAGTTCTTTGAGAAACACATCAATCATAAATTTATTACCTACATTCATTGTGCATCAATTTTGTTAACAGTATTTTAAATTTATTTTATTTTATTTTATTTTATTTTTTGAGTTGGAGTCTCACTCTGTCTCCCAGACTGGAGTGCAGTGGTCGCTCCTAGCCACTGCAGCCTCGACCTGCTGGGCTCCAGCGATCCTTCTGCCTCAGCCTTCCGAGTAGCCGGAATTACAGGCACACGCTACCATGCCCGGCTGATTTTTTGATTTATTGTAGAGATGAGGTCCCACCAAGTTGCCCAGGCAGGTC
>CAUYQG010211779.1:0-37720 GCA_963574415.1 Tarsius wallacei | reverse complement strand
GCTTCAGTGTCAGGTTTATTTTAAATATCACTGCAAGCCGGGCTTTGGGAGGCTGAGGTGAGTGGATTGCCTGAGCCCGCGGGTTCGAGACCCGCCTGGGCAGGCGAGACCTCATCTCTACAATAAATCAAAAAATTAGCCGGCGTGGTAGTGCGCTCCTGTAGTTCCAGCTACTTGGAAGGCTGAGGCGGAAGGATCGCTGGAGCCCAGCAGGTCGTGGCTGTGGTGGCCGGGAGCGGCCACTGCACTCCAGTCTGGACGACAGAGTGAGACTCCAACTCAAAAAAAAAAAAAAAAAAAAAAATAAATAAATAAATAAATATCACTGCAGCTTCTGCCATTTAAAAGTTCTGTGACTCTGTGGAATTTATTAAATTAGTCTTCAGTATTCTTAACTGTAAAATGGGAAACTGCATTAGTGATCTGTCTCATAGGGTTGTTACACAGATCACGTGTAGTTTATCGTGTAAAGCATTTTGAAGAAATCATGGTAAAGAACAATTATTACAAAAATATTAGCTGCTGTAGTGGTGGTAGTTATGGGAACAGTGAAAACCAGAAAAAGTAAGTCAGCAAGATCGAATAAACTTGATTCCTTTACACTGCTTATCTGGTTTAAAAACTGTTGACTGGATAGATTGTCCCTGTCTTAGAGAAAAGTGAAGTTGTATGTTTCTTTGTACCACTTAGAAGTAAACAAGAAAAGCTCATGTATCAATCACTGAATTTATATTAGTCCTAATCATTCATACAAATAAATCCATGCTTTAGGTGAGAAAACCATATGCATTCATTGAATCAGTTCATTAACACTAAAAATATAGATGGGTAAGAGAGAGAGAGAGAGAGAGAGAGTGTGTGTGTGTGTGTGTGTGTGTGTGTGTGTGTGTGTGTTTGTGTGTGTGTAATTATTTTGGTTCTGTGTGTTCACAGGAAAGAGCCAGAAGCTGTAGACTGAAAGTCAGAAGACTTAGGCCTTACTATGGGCTCTATTACTAACTTGGCGCGTCATTGTGAATAAGTTACTTAATCTTTCTAGTCTCAGTTTACTTCTTTGTACAATTAGAGCATAAGCTATTAAATTATCTTAGTTCTAACATTGCCCTGAAATTTCTTTTTTTTGTTTGTTTTTGTTTTTGAGTTGGAGTCTTACTCTGTTGCCCAGACTGGAGTGCAGTGGCACGCTCCCGGCCACCGCAGCCTTGACCTGCTGGGCTCCGGCGATCCTTCCGCCTGAGCCTTCCAAGTAGTTGGAACTACAGGCGCGTGCTACCACACCCGGCTAATTTTTTTGATTTATTGTAGAGACGAGGTTTTGCCAACTTGCCCAGCAGGTCTCAAACCTGCCGGCTCAGGCAATCCACTTAGCTTGGCCTCCCAAAGCACGGGATTACAGGCTGAGCCACCGAGCTCGGCTGAAATTTCATTTCTCAATTAAAAATGGCTCAATGAATGAACCTAGGATAACTAGAATGAACTGTATTAATGTTTAGCTCGGTGTTTCTCAAATTAGAATGGAAAATCTCGAGAGTCCCGACAATGTCAACTCAAACAGCAATCTCACAACCTCCTGGCCAAGGTTTGTCCTGTTCAAATGGCCCTGTCCCCTCCACCCCATATGGCCAAAAGTCCAATAGACATTCACTGGGAACCAGCTGTGGGTCAAGTACAACACTTGATGCTGGAAATCCAAATCCAAATCCAAATCCAAATCATATTTTCCTAATGAGGAAGGCACATAATGTTTACATTGTTTTAAATGCCAGGCAAGCACACAGAAAAACTGATAAACATTCCTAGTAAAGTCCAGTAAATAGACATACAGGCATTTTTGGAAATGTGGTTTTAAAGATTGATCTGGTGGATAAAGTTATGAAGACATAGTTGAGGTACCCAAGCAAAGGTGGCGGGGGAGGGAATAAAAACACTGTAAAGATACAAAGGGGTAAGAAATCTTGATGTAGTCAAAGAATAGAAATGACTTTATTACTGTGCATATGAGATAGAGCGCATTAGCTAAGAGGCCAGACTCCAAAGTCAAATGGTCTAGGTTCAAATACAGTCTCCATCACTTAGGCAAAAATGCTGGGCAGATGATTTAACCTCCCTGCTTCAATTTCTTCATCTGTAAACTAAGAATGGCAAAGTATTGCAAGCATATATTTTTAAAACATACTCAGTGAGCGTGAGCAAGTTTTCTTAGTATTAAATAGAGGTAGTTAGTAGACTATAGAGTGAGGAGACACTGGAGAGGTAGACTGTAACCTGATCATAACAAGAGGTTGTTTATATGCCTCATCAAAAAGGATCTCCTGGATGTTGCTGCTAGGGATTTATACTGGAGAGGTGGTGACCATATTTATAACACTGTGGCAGGGAGATTAGAAAAAGGACCCACTGGAGGAAGATAATCCTTTTTATGAAAAAAATAAGAGTGGAGTAATATTCCAGTATTTTACCTTGGATGTCTGGGTAAATTGTGACCATTAACACCTGAGAAGAAGGTGCTAGTCATTGGGAAATATTATAAATTCAATTTTGTTAGGTTTAAGGTATCTGTGGGACATCTGCTGGAGGTTTTCAGTGTAGAATAGTGTGGTCCAATAGCAACCTAGTGTGAGCCTCAAATGAAAATTATCTAATAACTACACACATACAAGTATCAACAGGTGACATTAATTTTCATTATAAATTTTACTTAATGCAATATACCTAAAGTGTTATTTCATTTTATAATCAATACAAAATTAATAAGATATTTTCTTGCTAAGGCTTAAACTTGGCATGTACTGTATCTTTAGCAATCTCAAGCCATATGTGAAGTGTTCAGTAGCCATGTGTGGGTTGGTGACTACCATCAGGGACAGTGACGTTCTAGAACATGGTAACGGGGAGGATTTGTACATGTAGCAATTGTTATATGAAAAGTTTTAGGCACTGTGCTAGAAGCTGAGAATTCAGTGGTAAATAACATACGAGAAACACAGTTTCCCCATTAAACTTCCAAGTTATTAGGGAATAGCAGTTCTGCTGGTCTTAAGTTCTTTTGGTGCAAATTAGTTAATAGTGCAGTCTCTGGGCAGTGTTGTCCTACACCAGGAATCACAGAGTGCAGGTTTCTAACCCTACTTATCCACTCTGCCCTGAACCTTTTCATGGGACAAATTGCACAGTGTTACAAATGGAAACCCTGTCAGGGAATACAAACATTTACACGTATTTAAAAGAAAATAGACTGAGTGTTATAATGGAAGAAGTTCATGTGAAGGGATCTGGTTGTTTAAAGATCAGGGAAGGCAACCCCTTCTGGTCCCCTCCCTCGTGGGAACTTTTCTATTCTCTCAATAAATTCTGCTTTCTCAAAATAAAATAAAATAAAATAAAATAAAATAAAAAGTAAATATCAGGGAAGTCTCTGAAGTAATGACATCTAGACTGAGACCTGAAGGATGACCAGTAATAAGACCAATGGAAAAGTGGGCAAGCATTCCAAGCAGAGAGTAGGACACATTTGAAAGCACAGAGGCAAGGGCCTCAGGGAATGTCGTGGACCCAAGAGAGGTTTGGATCCTCTGTGGAGAGGAAGAGAGGCAGGATATGAAGATAGAGAGTTTAGGGGCTCATCTGCATGATGGATTAAAGGAGCAAGGAATAGGCAGAGCCCTGGATACTAATAATATTTGTGCCAGACGACAAGAGGTCTGGAAACATGCGATCAGAAATACAGGATAAAAAACCAGAAATGACTAAGGTCAAAAAAGGCAATCAGTGAGAAAGAAAACTCATTTTGTGAAAGGGGCCAATAATGTGTCAAATACAGCAGGGAAGTCAAGACTGAAAAGTGACTGTGGAATCAGTTAATGAAGACAGCATTGAGGACCTTGGTGAGCATAGTGGTGAGAAAAAGGATAGAAACCAAATTGTAGTGGTGGAAGAACAAATGGAGTATGAAGGAGAGAAGGTGCTTTAAAGAAAACTGACGGTTGGAAAACAAATGAACATAATGTTCTTACAAAATAAGAGACAGTGCAGTGATGTGAGAGTTGCTTGCTTTTTGATATTGTGTTTGTTTTTAATTGTGGGACATAAGCACATCTCTACAATTCATATTCCCATTGTTCTCTTTCCAACATTGTTACTCCAAAGTGGAGAAAGAACCCACAAAATCCAGATATGCCTGGTACTCATTAGAAATAAACACAAGAGTGGAAAGGTGTTATTGGATCCTCTTTGTTAACTCACTGCACCAGTTGGAGCTTTTTGACTGAATGAGTGTTGAAGTTAGATACACAGAATCGGTCATCAAGGAACCATCAGAGGAAGGGCTTGGTAAACTCTCTCTCTCTTTTTTCTCTTCCATCATAGTCAACCCAGGTATGAATGAAGTTGTTAATTTCTCATTGAGCACCTACTTCATGCCAGGGCTTAAGTAACAGCAGTGGCAACAATGAATATATTGATAATTTACTATGGGCAGACACTGTTTTTTTTTCACCTTTTTAATCATCTCATTTAATCTTTCCTAAATCTTCACTGGGTATATACTATTATTTCACCCATTTAGCAATGAGAAAAACTAAGATTAAGAATGCCAACCAAAGTTGCTTGGCTATGTCAGTTGGGCACTCTGGCTGAAAAACATGCTCATAACCACCATGTTACTAGCCCACACAATAGAAACATACAAGAAAGCAGATGTCCCTTAGTTCATTATCACTTCACGTTGGAATTTTAGTCAAAACTTCTCTCTTGAAATGCTTCCCAGATTAACTCCAAGCATCCTAGGGCACTGATTTTTTACTTATGAATCACTTGCATTGCTTTCATTTGATACTTTTTTTTTTAATTGGAGTCTCACTCTGTCACCCAACCTGGAGTGCAGTGGCATGTTGGGCCACCGCAGCCCCAATTTGCTTGACTCAGGCAATTCTTCTGCCTCAGTCTTCCAAGTAGCTGGAACTACAGGCATGTGCTCCCACGCCTGGCTAATTTTTTGATTTATTGTAGAGATGAGGTTTCGTCAAATTGCCCAGGCTGGTCTCGAATCCCTGAGCTCAGGCAATCCTCTCACCTCGGCCTCCCAAAGTGCTGGGATTACAGGCTTGAGCCACTACACCCAGACTCATTAGATATTTTGATATAGTGTTCTTAGTTCTTTTTTATGTGGATAGTATACCAAATGTTTATTTCCTTGTTTGAGTTCCTGGTGGATATAAGACCCTTCTCAAATCTATTTTTTTAACATTTTAGATTTAAAAAAAATTATTTTAATGGGAAGGTCACATGAAGTTAGTTTCTCTGGTGGTGTAGTCTTGGCCTCCTAATCATGGTTGGGTTGTGTGCCTTCTCTCCTGCATCTTTCTCTTTCTTTTTTTCGTTCACTTCAGAGAAGGTTGATTGGATGACCAAAGGTGCCTGGCCCTTTGCCAAGTGTAGTAGAAAACATGGAGAAGGTATCATCACTGTTTCACAGATACCTGCATTCCAAAGGATCACATCAGAGCACAAGAGCCCTTCTAGATAATTAGTAATTGGTCCTCACAGCACCCCTGGGAAGTACCTGGGTATGCAGCAAAGATACACAGAGTGTAAATGAGCCTTTCCAGAGCGCAAGACAGTTTCTTCCTCAGTGATGGGGACAATTATAGCGATCCACTTTACAGAGGTGTCAATTACTCACAATCTAAAAGCCCTGAGAATTACAAACCTCACTAGGAATACATACATGCAGCACACTTGTACTGTACTTAATTGGCATTCTCCTTTCTCTTGCCCTGCTATCTGCAAATCACATCACAATGACACCCGTGGGTTTACCTTTGGTCCTGGTTATTGACATGGAGCCTGCCTCACTGCATCAAAGATCTGCCTAGATCACACCAGAGGATAGAAGAACAAACCTACCAGGTGTTGATGAGCCCATGACAAGCAACCTAAATGGAATTCTGACAGGCCTTCACAGACTTCTACATAAACATAATGAATCAACACAGAATACACACTCAATAAGCTACAAGGAAAGCAGAAAGCAAAGTATGAGGATAAAGGGAAAAACAACAGATAGATCCAGCTCAGTGATAGAAATTACAAAAAATCCATCTAAATGGTTCAGGGTACAGGTGAAATAGGCTCCTGTTAGTAACCTCCACCAATGACCCATTTGCCTTTGGATACTGTTTATTTGAGCCTTTTGTATCGCCTCCCTGTTTCCCATCCCCTACCCTCACTATCTTATTTTCATATTTTTAAAATGGAACTATCCTATTTCTCTGATGAATTGATATTGTGAGCTTCAAGCTAGGGGATATATCCCGTATATTATTTTGATTCAATTAAATTAGAAACACAGTCACAAAAACAAAACCGCCATTTCTGCTTCGCCACTCTTCACCTGTGGAATTGCTTATGCATTTCATTATTGGCACATTCGCCATTCGATTCTTTCAATTTTCTTTGTTTCAGCACTTCTCTATTCAACTCTCCATTTCATGCAACAGCTATGATTTACTTGTTCTCACACAGACTAGGAAATTATTTGCTACAGAGGTAGTTGTAGGAGCAGCCTCAATAAAATAAATGTAAATAACACTTCTGAATAAAAGAACTCTTTTATATTATCCACTGACTACACCTAAATCCCTAAGTCCCCTGTGGGACAGGTATGCATAGAGGAGAAACTGAGGATAAAGGGAAAAAAAGGAGGAAACTGAATGATCATCACATAAGCAAAATAAAAATTGTTAATAAACTATTTCAAGGAATGTCTTTCAAAACATTACTTGAAACCATTTTTTTAGAACTTAAGTCTCTTTTTCAAAAATACCACTGCCTAATACTTTTTCTCCCAAATATATGCAGTGACATAGTCTTAACCTATATCCCTTTGAGGGGGGAATAATGCTAATACCATTACTACTATAATTTCCAGATGTGATGAGCTGACTAAAACAGATCATCCCTTACCATAAAAGAAGAGGCAGAAAGAGAGAGTTAGGTAAATTAGAGCCGATAGGTCTTGGGACAATTGCACAAACTCTTCAAACCTAAGTAACTCGAGAGGCTCCATGTTTTTCATTAGTGAAATGCTTGCCACATGATCATAAACCTGACCCCTGGTTGATTGCCTGCATAAAGGAGGAATTGGTTCAATGACCAAGATGGAAGTTGTTATATTTGTCTTAGGAAAATGAGGAGTGAGCTCACACATTTTAATTCTAAAGCTGCATTGAATAAAAAACCCTGAAAATACAGAGCAAGCTATAAATAAAGCAAGAAATGATTTCCAGTACTTTCTCTCTCCAAACAGAATGCATGAAAATAGCTGGAAAATCTTCCATTGTAGAGCTAAACAAAGATGCTTCATTTCTCATCCCTTTCCATTAAGTGAGAAAATAGAGCGCACCGACAAAAGAAATCAACAATAACTCTCCTCAGCAAGCTTAAGGAACATTTTCAGCAGCTCAGGTCATTGGTCATTGATATCAAACAAGAGGAAATTTCAAGAATTCCACCCAGAGCTTACAGTGGTGTCCACAGTGCGTGTGGATATAGACAGCACCCTCTTGGGAGAAGTCAGTCTCAGAACACGCTTGTCAAAGTCAATTTAAAAATACTCTGTCATGCTGTTAAGAAACACCTCATTATGAGAAAGACCCCTGCTTTGGGGTGGTTGATATAAACAAATACAACGTTTTACCTTTATAGATTAATGATTACCTGATATTTTGTACAATACCTTAAAGACAGAATATGGTAGGAAACATGAAAACACGGGAACCAAGAAATTTATTAACTCATGCAATGAAAATGCATAAAACATAAATTTAAAATAATAAGTGCCAAGCTATAATGTATTTTTGTACCTGAATTATCCAGTTGAGGTATTTACATATATAAAAGTTACCATCAGCTCTCCATATCACTTTTGTGCTGCATAAATCTGGTGAAAGAGTGACCCAGGGCATTAATATATTATTGATTCTTTATTTGCTAAATGTATCTAGCACCGCACTTCAAATAGCTAATAGCATTGTTTCTGGGTACCCTACACTTGCAATATTTAACATTTGGCCCTTGAAAACAAGCAAGTAAGTGGGGGATTGCTTTGACTTTTTTTTGTTGTCTGTTTGTTTGGGATTGGAGTCTCACTCTGTTGCCCAGGCTGAAGTGCAGTGGCACGCTCATTGCCACTGCAGCTTCGATCTGCTAGACTCAGGCGATCCTTCCACCTCAGCCTTCCTAGTAGCTGGAACTACAGGCACGCACCACCACGCTGGGCTATTTTTTTGTAGAGACAAGGTCTCACCAAGTTGCCCAGGCTGGTCTCGAACTCCTGGACTCAGGCAATCCTCTCGCCTTGGCCTCCCAAAGTGCTGGGATTATAGGCTTGAGCCACCGCGCCTGGCCTGTTTTGACTTTTTTGAGTACTGTGGTTATGTGGAGGGACAAAGCAGCATGAGTTTAATTTTATGAATTTCAATTAGAAAAAGAAAAGAGTAATGAATAATATGGTCCAAATATGTCTAATACATATTCTGATGAATGATAATTCTGTGTCCTTAAAGATACTGAAGTTAGGTTCATACTGACTATAACAAACCATTAAGACACTATCCTTGGCTGGAAATAATGCTGATCACATTTCAAGGTAGGTTTATGGTCATGTAATAAAGTGTTTATAGGCCTAAACACAGCAACAGCAGAAAAATTTTTCTGTCTTTTTTTCTGATATTTGGCCCCTTGAGGACTTCTGTTTGTTTCTTACAGTTGCTTATATTCAACTATTCCTTCTATGGCACCTCTGAATGATTTTAAAATAAATACCTCCAATTTATTCGCAATACTGTAGTCTTTGTATTGTGGTCTATAAAATGTCATGTGTGGGTTGATGGATGAGATTTTTGAGGTCCAAGGAGATAAAACAAGGTGGCTCAGTGTCATATAGGCAGTTAGCTACTGAGAGGAGGGCCCTCTCGGGATCTCCTTCCTTATAGTCATTTGAGAGCAAACATGAATTTGGTCTCAAGTCAGGATGGTTCTAACATTCATGGTCTGCTGTGGGACTTTGTGCATACTGCCCAATGCTGTTTTGGTTGAGATAGATTCTTTTGGTTTGAGAGGCCCCATATTCTCCTTGATTCTTTTCTCCAAAATGGGTGGGAAGCAGAGGGTGTTTTTCAAGAAAACAAGAGAAGAAATCTATCCTTCCAAAACGAGAAGATAATTTCTGTTCTCAAGTATTTCCTACAGAGAGAAACATGTTCACTGAACCACTAGGCTTAGGAAACAGGTCAAAGGGAGCTAGAAGTTTTTGTCTTATCCTCAAGAAATAACTAAAAATACTTGAGGCTCTCTGCACTGGGTGATCTCACAGGCCTTTCTATCCATACATCTGTGGCTGTGGCTCTTCAGAAACTGCCAAAACCTTGGAAAGACTTCAAACCACATCTTTTCAACAATGACCTGAGTTTACATGGCCTTGCTGTGACAGCAGCCAAGTTATCTGGCTTGGACTTGTGTTCCAAGCCCAAACACATTCTTTGCTGATATAGTTAAACCTATTCTAATGGCCTGTTTTTACACCCTGTGCATTCCACAGGGAATCCCACAAGTTCAGTATAGCTCTCACTTAATCCTACTCTATTTGAAAATGATGCATAGAATTCTGGATACCATCAGTAAAGCTTGCGTGTCTCTTCCACTTCTTCCCTGAAAATTGGTCCCCTAACTATTTAGCGAGGTTGTCTAGTTTTGTTCTGAGGTTAAATGTACTCAAACTAGAAAGAGAGATTTTTTTGTTCTGCTCTTATTAAATGAAATGTTTTGTTTCCAAATAATTGTTCTGAGGACACGCTTTTCTCTTTTCCTTCCCCTCCTGCCATATGTCTGTTCTGAAGCACATAGCACACGGCAACACAACAATGTAGTGGAAGGAAGCTATGATAAAGAGGCCTAATTCCAACCCTGTAATTAACTACCTGTTTGCATTGGCAAATCTTTAAAATATCTTTGAACTGCAGATTCCTCATATCAAGCTCAGGAAGGATATTCTATGTACTCTGTGAGCAATATATACAAGAAAATCTGAAGAAATTTTAAAGGACACACTAGTACGAGTATAGAGTGGTTTTTGCCATAGAGTGGTATATGACAGTAATAGGACAGTCATTGTTTTTAATTTTGTCTTTTCTCCTTTCTCTTCTCTCTTTTTATTTCTGTTGAATCATCTATGTAATCAACTTGCTTGAATTAGTGACTTCCAGCTATGTATCAGGCATATGGTAAGTACTAGGATTTGAAGATTAGTAACATAGGTTTCTGTCCTATAATAGATAATAATCTTATAATAGTGACACATCAAACCAGTGATTACCTATGAAAGCCCTGATAAGGGTGTCTAAATGGGCTTTTAACATCAGAGAAGACTACCTGGATGAGGTTTGAAGAAAAGGATATGGAAGGAGAGATGGCAAATTGAAGAAGTATTGCATAGTTCTATCAAAAGAAAATAGTACGTACAAGTGATCGGTGACAAAGTAGCATAAGTAATTGGGAATTCAAATCAGCTCGGTATGGCAGCAACACAGTGTGAGTGTTGGAGAAACAGGGCAGGGAATGAGACTAGAATGGTGGTCAGAGGCTTTTCGATTCACATTAAAAATATTAATTCATGACTTAAGCAAACAATGAATTGGTGATGCTTAAGGAAAGGTCAAATTTGTGTCTCGAGCATGTGCATATGTATGAGGAGTAGAACCAATTGCTATATAATAGTTTCCATTTCAAGATTTATCAGATTTGCACCCCTGCGCCTAAATATATAAACTAACTAGCTAGGTGATGTCCTTCAAGATAATTTAAGTTTTGGTTCATCATAAAATGAAAGTATTTGAAGTACTAAAAATTGGTAAGTGTTCAGTAACGTGGCTTGAATGAGTGATTTGATTAAAATCCAAATGCAGAGACATAGAATGTCACACTCCAAAACCACAAGAACAATGGCCATTGAATTGGACTTATTAGGACAGTCACAATCATTATGTCATGGACAAATAGGTATGGTGAGAAAACGAAATTGTTATTTATGTCATGTATTTGAAAAAAAACTGATTTGAAAACCATTTGTAACAGCTCACTCAGTCATGAGTAAAGACATTAATTTTTACTTTACAAAATATTTATTTCTTTTAAACGATGTCAAAATAAAATGTAACCATTGTGGTGAAAAATGATCCTCCAAAGGATGATGATGATGATGATGATGGTTAGATATTAATCATGATGAAGATTGTGGACAATCACATTACTTTAGTCAATCTGTCAACTCTCCTGGGTCTGTTTCTATGCTCTCCATATTTCTTAGCTATACTAATGGTGGAAACTAATTTATGGAAATTAATTTATATCTAAATAAAACTAAACCAATTAATAACAGGAAGTTTTCAAGGGAAAGAGTTTTCATTATTGGTGTTGCTGTTTTTAAAGGCTTGTGATTTTTATTAAATTTTCCCAATCCCTGTATCTGTAATTTATTGGTAGTATTAACAGTATTTTATTAACTCAGAAATGAAGAGACATTATGTGCTCTCTACTCACAGATACTTGATTTTCTTTCTTCTTTTCCTTTGCCTCCTCTTCCTCTACTTCTTTCTTCTTCTTTTGCTCTTCATTACATGTAATCTTTTTTTTTCTTTTCCCATGCATGCAATCTTTGGCTCTGATTTTGTCAAGCTTTCAGAAATCATTTCAAAGTCTCTTCTTGCTTATTTTTGAATACAGAGTTTCACCCCAAGGGAATTAATTTCCTGACCTCTCCTGACTCTTAATAACTAGCATACTCACCCTAACCCACATCTATCCCATTTCAGTTTATTCATAATCTTTGAAAATTAGTGGAAATTACTTCAAAATATTTGTCTGCTATTTATATAGAAATAGCAACCTAGGTTCATTTCCTGGTGTTTCCTTTTCAGGTTAAATTGAACAATTTCTGTGCATTATACGCCAAGAAACCTGCAAAGACAATTTTGTGACTTTTCAAACCAGATACCCATGTGGAGGTATATAGTGATTATTCATTTGAGACAGTACACATGTAGTTATAAGAATCTTTTACTTCTCGGTAAAGCAATAAGTAGTAACATTAAATCCAAAGGTCTTTTTATTTTTGTTTTTAATAGCAAGCATTTTTACCATGCTTTTTCTGGTTGAAACTATGCTCAGTGCTCTGCAATTTATGTTTTAGCCGCTATAATGTTAGCAAGATATTAATATATGCATGAAGAGTTGTAGTGAACGTAATTACAGTGGCAAAATGATAAACACATAGCTATTTTGCCTGGTAATATTATGTATTTAACAGGTTTATTTGTTCAACAGTTCTAACTTTAATTATATTTTGCCGTTTGGGATTTTTAGACATATAACAATCATAGCTCTTCTCTGGCTATTAGTCTAAGAAGATTGCATTCATTATAAAAATAATCCCTATTTGTTTATTTAATTTTTTTTTCTTAACGCCATACAAGTGAGCTAAGAAATGATAACTTTCTCTGCTGCTGATATAATGCGACTCATTTGGATGCTGAACAACTCTTTCCCTGGTCCTACCTGTGGCACTGACAAAAGTTAGACCGGGTTTTGACCCCAGGCCTGCTCAGGCATAGGACTGTGCTGTTCGCTCTCACACAAACTTGGAGCTATTCCTCTAAATTCTAGGGCCAGAGTGCTCTCAGAATCTCAAATACTTTGGGAAGCAAGCTCACAAAAAAATAAAAAGGCAGTCAGGACTGAAACTAGCAAATGGATGCAGAAGGCCAGTCGGCATAACAGCCAGGCTCAATCCTTTTGTGCTCAACCACAGCAAAATCTCTCTGTAATTACTCTCTGTCATGGAGTGAACAGAAGATGTGGGTAAACCTCAAGGAGGTGAGTTTGTAAGCATGGAGTGAGCTCATGTTACATCAGAGAAGATTCGAGAAAATGCACTGATTGGTCTCTCGTTAGTTGACTATTATATGATGTGTTCGTTATTTTGGTGCTTATGCAGAATGCAATTAAGCCTTCAGTTCCAAAGCCTTTTGCTGCTTCCCATCCTCAGATGCTTATTCAAGAATCTACCTCTGCAGTGCTCTTTCAGCTAAGCCAAATTATTTCTGCAGTGAATTCTTTTGATAAAAGCAGTTTTTTTCCAGATCTGGCCTAAAGATATGTTTTATTTGGCTTACACAGTGTTTTTGTTGGAGGTATAAGTTACATGCAGTCAAGTGCACAGATCTTAAGTGTTCGACTTGATGAATTGCACTTATGTGTATACCCATATAACAAACTCTCAGATCAAGAAGTAGAACATTTCTGACTCCTCAGGTGGCTCTCTCATATCTCTCTCCAGCACTCCCCCTTTCCACAGAGTAACCTGCATAGAGCTAGAGTTTTTTAAAAATGTAAGTATATTTAAGGTTAAGAAAGTGGTGGTGACTTTTTTATAAGATATTTTTTATACATTTTATTATTTTGTCTGCAAAGTGTTTAAGTACAACTGTTTATTTCTGATCAGCAGAACTGAAAAGGACATTTTAATAGAACAGACAAAATTTCTTCATTTATTTATTAAACAAATATTTATTGTAAAACCTAAAATGTGTTAGGTGCTGGATATGCAAAGCTTAAAACAAAGCAACAACACCACCACAACAGACCCTGCTCTAAAGAGGCTTGTAGTTACGTTTCCATGGGCTATGGTGTTAACTGTGTTTGCAAATGTGTGTTTGTGCACATGCCACACACAAACACACACAGCTTTTATTTATGTTATTCCTTTTTCCCCCCATATGCAAACCTAAAAAAAGATCAGATGATGTGTTCATCATGTTGGATGAATCAGAGTGTCCTTAAGGACTTCCTCCTCATCCAGGTATGAGGTTATATGCAACCTGCAAAAGCCACCAGTTAGCAAGCATGTTCTGAACCTGAGAGATGTACTCTGGTTTCTTTGATTGCATCCTACTGTCATGTTACTGGTTTCTGCCTTTTTACCTTCCTTTTTATTTTTTTGCTTCATTTGGCTCATCTGCTTAGTTCTTGATAACACCTTTTACTTGTACATTGTGTTTTAATTCTCTCTTGGCCCATGCTCTGAAGCCCGAGGGCCATCTCCTTAGATAATTCTGGCTACGAGCACCCTATTTTGGGATGCACTTCTGCTGTTCCTTAAACAAAAGTAGGGTTCTGATGGCAGGCTTATGCTTTAAGTAACAAGATTCTCTTAGCATAAGCATTTGCATTTACAATCCATTTTTTTTCAGTTCCCTTGGTTCCACCAGAAAAAAAAAAAAAATATATATATATATATATATATATATAATTTTTTAAAAATTCTCTTTCCATGGAAATTTGCTTAGAATTCTCTTGAAGAATTTCTTTCTAATGTAACAGATTGGCAAACCAGTGACTTTTTTTTTCTTGGATAAGTTTTCTTTATATCCTTGACTTAGAGTGCTTTGTAGTGAAATTCCTGTTTGCAATAATGTGAATTTTTAATGTGGTCAATAATCCCTAATTACTAAAACACATACAGTCCTGCACTCATATACTCATAATAGTTTTATATTTTATGCGGCTGTTGTTTAGCTATGCATTATTTTCACAATGTTTAGGATCTCACAATGAACTTACCAAGTTTTTCTTTTCACAAATTTCACTTCAGTTTAAAAGAAAATGCAACAGATGAAGCAGTCACTGTGTGTCATAAATTATAGATATCTGGCATTCTTTCTGAGGAAAGAAACAGTAAAATATTATGTACATATACAAGCATACATATATTTAGAGAGAGAAATATTTTATATATTTATATATAGAAAGAAAGAGAGAGAGAGGGAGAGAAGGCAAGAGATAGAGAAGAAAAAATACCACTCTGAAGTGTTTAATCTACCATAGCTTTGTTATTATCTTTCTTGTTTGCTCCAGTGTGCAGTACTTGGTTCTGTGCTTGTGGTTATCTGCAATTAGCAAGGCACATATTTACTGAATAGAGGAAACTAAACTAAACTAAAGTTTTCTCTATGTATATATGAGAATATTGTACCCATTCAATCATTGAGAAATAGAAGCCGGGCTCGGTGGCTCAGCCTATAATCCCGCGCCTTTGGGAGGCTGAGGTGAGTGGATAGCGTGAGCCCGCGGGTTCGAGACCCGCCTGGGCCACTTGGCGAGACCTCATCGCTACAATAAATCAAAAATTAGCCGGCCTTGGTAGCGCGCGCCGGTAGTTCCAGCTACTTGGAAGGCTGAGGCGGAAGGATTGCCGGAGCCCAGCAGGTCGAGGCTGCGGTGGCCGAGAGCGTGCCACTGCACTCCAGTCTGGGCGACAGAGTGAGACTCCAACAAAAAAAACTCCAAAAAACAAAAAAAGAGAAATAGAATGAGGTATCACATAAGGATATTTGTTTTTACTTGTTTTGTGTTTTTTTTTTCTGAAGTTTTAGGATATGTTCTGCTTTTGTCTCTGACACAAATGTTGGATCTTTTGGCACTCTCAAGGATATACTGCAGTTGAACCTTGAAAACTGATGACTATCTTCTTGGTAGTCATCCTCTCTTGGTAAATACTAACAACATAGCACATTCTTCCTCCATTGTGACATGTACATGCGTGTGGGGTGCATCTTGTGATGTATAAAATATACCATGCTGATATTGGTATAAATATAGACACACTGATCAATGAACCAGGATAGAGAGCCCCAAAATAAAACTATGCATTTATGGTAGATTGATTTTCAACAAAGGTGCCAAGAACACTATCTTGGTCCAGACAAAAATGTTTGAGCTATGACCCCAAAAGCATAGGCAACAAAAACACAAAACAAATGAGATTTCATTAAATTAAAAATCTTCTGCACCGCAAAGAAAAAAATTAATAGAGTGAAGAGATAACCCATAAACTAGAAGAAAATATTTACAAAACATACATTTGATAAAGGGCTAATATCCAAAATACATAAGAAACTCAACTCAATAGCAAGAAAACAAATAACCTAACTAAAAAATGGGCAAAGGACCTAATTAAACACTTCTCAAATGAAGACATACAAATGATCAACAGATATATGAAAATATGCTCAACATCACCAATCATTAAGGAAATGCAAATTAAATCCATAATGAGATATTATCTCATACCTGTTGAAATGGCTATTATCAAGAAGACAAAAGATGTGTTGGTGAGGGTATGGAAAAAAGGGAACGCTTGTGCACTGCTGGTGAGAATGTAAATTAGTGCAGTCAGTATGGAAAACAGTATGGAGATTTCTCAGAAAACAAAAATTTTAATTACTATATGATCCAGAAATTCCACTACTGAGTATATATTCAAAGGAATTTAAATCAGTGTTCTGAAGAAATACCTGCATTTGCAAGTTCGCTGTAGCATAATTCACAATAACTAAGATATGGAAGCAACCTAAGAGTCTATCACTGGATGAATGGATAAAGAGAATGCAGTATATATGCACCATGGAATCTCATTTGGTTTTAAAAAAAGAGGAAAATCCTGTCATTTGTGACACCATGGATGAACCTGGAGGGTATCACGTTAAGTGAAATAAGCCAGGCACAGAAAGACAATACTGCATGATCTCACTTATATGTGGAATCTAAAAAAGTTTAACTTGTAGAAGTAGAGAGTAGAATGACACTAGAGGCTGCAGAAGGAGAGTGGTTGAGGAAAGGGGTCAACTTATTAGTTAGCAAGAAGAGTAAACTTTAGGTTCTATTGCACAGAATGGTGGCTTTAGTAAACAATATGCATTGTATATTTCAAAATTGCTAAAAGAGTAGATTTAAAATGTTTTCACTAGCTAGGTGCAGTGATAATTCCAGCACCTTGGGAGGCTGAGTTGAAAGGATTGCCTGAACTCAGGGGTTTGAGATCAGCCTCGACTACTTGGTGAGACCTTGTCTCTACAATAAATTAAAAAAATAAGATAACTTAGTGGGACCTTGTCTCTACCATAAATTAAGAAAATAAGACAGGCATGATAGTGCATGCCTGTACTTCCAGCTACTTGGAAGGCTGAGGTGGAAGGATAACCTGAGCCCAGCAGGTCTAGGCTACGGTGGCCATGAGTGTGCCACTGCACTCCAGCCTGGGCAGCACAGTGAGACTCCATCTCAAAAATTAATAATTAATTGATTAATTAATTAATTAAAATGTTTTCATCACACAAAAATATGATAAGTATGTGAGATGAGTTTGTTCATCATTCCACATGGTAAACATATATCAAAACATTGTGCCTCATAAATATAAAATTAGTGTTTGTCAATTAAAATAAAATTTTTTAAATGACAAAAGAAGGATAAAACACCATGTTAATCATTTATTCATCACACCATTCAACCAGTTTTTGAAAATAGATATCTTCTGAGGAATAGACTAGAATTTGAAGCAATGAAATAGCTTAAAATAGGTATTTAGGAAACATTTAGTTTTTATGAAAATCCCATCATTGTTTAATTTTGTAATGTTTATTAACTACTTCTGGTATTATTTTACAGAGCATAACAGCAGTAAATATTGCCTTTATGTGTTCTCAGAATCTTTTAGAAAGATTTTTTTTATTCAGAAATATATTTTGAATCTAGTAATTTCAAACTGCTGTTAGATATACATAATAAACTTCTGTTCCCTGACATTCTCCTTTATATAATTTAGTTGTTTGAGCAGTAATTTCTCTTATTTTAAAAATGTGTGACTTCTCTATAGTTTTCTTTTTTCAACACTTTGCTACACTAGACTTCATTATCTGAGAATAGGTTAATGTTTTTCCATGGTATTTGCTAGAGTGAAATAAGAATAAATTGATGTGCAGTACTTCTCTTTCAATAAGTGTATTTGCTTAAGTTTTTCAGTATGTTAAAGTATATCTTTAAACTTTTTAACCAGACCTCTCTTTTGAGAATTTCTGACATACTGGGATTGTCAGTTTAAACTATTTTTATTTTAAAGTTTTATGTGGCAGTTAAAAATGTTAAATGTGTATATGAGATTAACATTTTCCTTCAAAAACAAAATCAGAGTGTACATAGCAAAAATGAGAAAAGGAACAAAGATAAAATGATTTCTTCTCAATTTTTATATTATTGACTTTAAAAAAAAATAAAGAAGGCTAATTTTGTGACTGCTATGAAAGCTGGAATTAAGTCCCCTAATCAGATATAGGAATAAAGGGCTATGTTGTTAGATTTCTATGGGCCACAGGACATTGACATAAAAATAGGCAAAGAAAGGCAGTGAAGAGTTGGGTTACCTAATTTTTCACCCTTTAAGAGTGCTTTTTGGACTCATGGAAGAAAACTTCCCATACACATGAAACATAAAACATAAAAATATAAAACTGAGAAAAAATCCTTATAAGAAACTTTTCTTGTGTCATCATTTTTCTGCTTTACGCAGGCTGATATTTATAATAAGTATATTTCTGAGTAAAGCAATTATAAAGAAAGACTACAATACAATTCCCATAAAAGGCTGCAGATGTATGAAATTCATGACCAGTATCGACTAAACAAAAATCTTTAGTTTTGTGCCCAGATAATTTTTAGCAGTTTAGTTAAATACAGCTTAGCTTGCACTAGATGATTCTGCATATCCTGGTTAAAATTAGAAACAGCATAAAAACTAGTTGAGCAGCCTCCTACAAAATAATCTCAAGTTCCTCTTATTGATAACCAATGGATATGTAAGCACGAAACACACATTTGTGCTTCCAAAATTACAAGTACTATCTAACGAGTTTTTGCTGAATGACACTTGAATAGTTGGCTAACTTCGAAATTTTGGTCTACAGGAGAAAATGCTATTTGGTCTAAGGAGGATAAAGATATTCCAACAGAACAAATGGTCCAAGTCAGGCCTATAAATAAAATCAAGTTTGTCTGTTGGCTCAGTGTTGGTGCAAAGACCTTACATAAATTAATAACGAAAAACTGGCTACACCCAGAATCTAGCAGAATTTAATAATATAGTTATTATTAATTAGTTGATAAATGTTATATATTTATTCATACATATTATCTTAAGCACAAATATAAATCTCATTATTCTCAGATAAAATCATTAATTCATTGTCTGGATTTAGAGACAGCAATATGGCATTGCCATAATTAATAAAGATTTTGAAAATTATAATCAGATTCTACCAAAAGTCATCCCTGTAACAAATGCAAAAACACATACATATTTCAAAAATTATTCTATGTTAAGTCCAAAAAATCAAAACAAATTTATATTGTAGAATTAACACACATTGTGGGAATTGCTTAAAATTTTTTGAGTGCTGTATTTAAAGTAACAAATTCTCAGAAACTTACACTTTAAAAAAAGTCACTGACTAACTTGCTTTTAATTATTCCTGTGACTATAGTACTTAGAAATTTATCCATATTATTTTTCACATTACCATTTGCTATTTAGGCATTACATTTTTGGAATAATTATGTGAGAGGAATGTGCAACTGGGCTCTTGAGGTAAGTAACCAAATTATTCCTCTAGATAGCTAGAAGATAAAGATGGCCATCTGGAATCTCCAAACAGTCTCAACATTCTCCTCTCTCCTCTGTAGGATTGGGGACACTCAGAGGTTCTGCGGGCAGTGGCCTGTGTCTATGGTTATTCTGTCCAAATCCATTAAATGTGAGTTGTCAGTCTGGGACATCGGTGTTTATGAAGTAGCTATATATAGAGAGAGGCATGCAGAAAGTGGAGTGGTCAGGGTATAAAGGTACTCAGAATGTTGAACCACCATCTCCAAACCCCTGACTTTGTAACAGCACAACTTGGTGGAAAAGGTTTCTGGAAACAGGACCCTAAGTTTCCTATTCCATTCTGTCTCTTATAGGTTCTGCAATTTAGACCAGGCATATAACCACTCTGAATCTTATTTTACTTATCTTTAAAATAGGAATAATCATGGTTTTGCCTTTTAGGGTTGTTGTAAAAATAAGATAAAGCTATGCTTATAAATATTTAGCTCAGTGTCTTTTGTAGAGTGAGGACTCAAATTTTGTTATGGACAGATCGGCCAATAAATAACATCCAGCTGACATTTGGGAAAATCTTATGAAAATTACACGTTGATGAACTTTAGGGAAAATCCAACAACATACTAGCTGTTATATATAAAGTAACATCATTAGGTATTAAAGAAGAGGTTATGTTGCTGGAGTTGGAGTTTAAGTGCGATTTTGATGCCATAAATACTAGAAGACTCCCTATACATGTGTGACCAAGTGAGTGGTATAAGACAGGGTTTGAGGAAGACATCCTTGAGTATTATTGTTTGATGGTCAGCAGAATCTAGAAGAGTAAGAAGTAAGAATCTCAAATTGTCTGAGAAGCTTCCATAAAGATAAATTGACCTATTTTCTGATAGTATGGGCCTAGTTTTCTTTTATGCTAGGTCAGTTTAGATACCTAATAATATTGACTCATACAGATATTGGCCCTCTTACAGATACTACTCATCAATAATGTGAATTCCTTGGGTTCTTTCTGCATACCATGTGTGGTCCCAGAGAAAGTTATGAACTACCAATAATTTTCAAATTTTCTTTCATATTTACAAAACACTAAACATTTTTATTTTGAGAAACCTGTTAGTGAAAATATATAAATAAATGTTGCTAATGAAAGAACCAGGGAACCAAAGTATCCACAGAGATTTATTAAACAAATGTTTGTGAAGCCAAGACTCATGATTTTTGCAAAAAACTGCTTTAAATCCCACTCAGATTACTTTGGTCATACACTCAATTTTGGTCAAAATAGAGCATACCTATATTTATAATCTACAGCATAAGCTTCTTGGAATTCCAAACTGAGTTTGATTTACCTGTGTGTTTTCCAAAATTGCTTATGGAGGCAGTTTCTGGCTATGACCGAAGTTGAAAACATGTAAGTATTCAAGTAGGACCACATGCTATTTTCACCCAACTTAGAGCAGGAAATGTTGGCAAGAATATAAGCCTCTTCCTGGATGCCTTCCCACTGGCTTCCAAAGAGGGTGGATAAGCAATGTATGAATACCCAAACATTGGATTTTTGTCTTCACTAAGTCCTTATACAGACTATAAAAATCCTGTCCACCACTCATTTATCTACACAATATATTTGAAAACAATAAAGGAAAATCAGTGAGGCTTGAATTGGCAGGAGAATAGAACCTGAATTCAATGGTTGGCTTTCAAATGTATGTCTAAAGTTATGCTGCCGAGACATTCTACTTGGAGAGAAAATCTGATGATAATCCAGGAGAACGTGCTGCATTTCGTATCTGTGGAAATGGTAGGACTAAAGTTTGGGAATGAGAATCTCCAGCAACACACCATTACTCATCTTGAACTTAATCATCTAAGCTGATAAAATATATGCCACAGTATAAAGGATACTACAATCCAAGATTTAGGTACTCCAAAGCGCATAGGGACCTGCCAACACTATTTGAGGTGGTTATGAAGAGTAAGACAGCAGAAAAATGTAAACAAAGTGGCAATGTACAATCTGTGCAATAATTTATTCAATTCACAGTTATGAAGAGAGAGAAAGAGAGAGAGAGAGCAAGTGAAAAAGAGACTGTGAGAAATATCTTACAATTGGATACTAACATAAGAGGTTATCTATACTGACCTTCTGTTCATTAAATTAAAT
This sequence comes from Tarsius wallacei, assembly GCA_963574415.1. Lineage (NCBI taxonomy): Eukaryota > Metazoa > Chordata > Mammalia > Primates > Tarsiidae > Tarsius > Tarsius wallacei. Next base: position 16,010 of record CAUYQG010211779.1, on the reverse strand, counting down.
AACATTATTTCAAATGCCTAAATATCTTAAAGAAAAAATAGATGCTATACCTTTAGATTATGCTTCATCCAGAAGTAGAAGGTTATTTGCTCTTAACCAAATATTTTTTTTCAAATTTTAGAATTCTATGTCTACAAATCCATCAATACAGTCTAACTATTTCTTTCTTAAATTAGACATATGATGATATTCTGAATATCATCATACATTTACTGATTGGCATCTATGTACAATGTTCTGCCTTCATTTTTTTGTTGTTAAAAATGTTACATTGCCCTCACAATAAGAATGATGATATTATTACTATCTATAGACTTTGGATTCATAGAATGAATGTGCTTGGTCACTAGTTATTTACCTAACTCTGAAGAACAAGTTTATTTTATTTCATATTCTTTTTAGCTATTTTTACTACAGTTACCCTATATTATCAATAGTATAACCATTTTGGATAAGTTCTTCTATTGTCTGAATGTGTGTCACTTTTCTGACCTCAGTTCGTCATATTCAACACAGAAAACTTTAAAGGATTTTCTCTGAATTGCTTTAAAATGGCATGGATAAAGGTGACACAGTTAAATAGAAAGCTTATCTTTTAAGTATTAGTAAATTAATATACTACTACTATTTTCTAGGAGTGGAAATAACTGTAACTATATTTGTGACTTTCTAGTTTTTTATATGTTAACAGAAAATGGAATATGCTTGTTTTAATAGATAGAAGAACGTATTTTGTCTATTCATCTGATAATTATTTATTGAGAAAATAGCGGTGTCAGTATACAAATTAGGAAAAGCCCATGCTCTCATGAACACCACATTCCAGTGAAAGAAGAATAAAAATAAGTACATCAACAGATGTAATAGTTTCATGCCCAGAAAGTTCATGAAGGAAGTAAAATAGCGTGATATATTTATATTAGAAATTGGGTATTTGATGTCTACAGTCATACTATCATGAACACACCTGATCTCATCTGATCTTGGAAGCTAAGCAGGGTCACGCCTGCATAGTACTTAGATGGGAGAAATTGGGGGTTAGGAAAAACTTTAGGAAAAGATCAGGCAGGAGAAGGCCTCTCTGAGGTTATGCTGAAACTTGAATGATGAGAAGCCAAGATCTGAAAATATTTAGAACAAACAAATGCGAAATCTGCATCTGGTACATGCTTCACAGATGTCTAAAGCAGAAACATTTTAATAAAACACCTTTCCCAGAGCTCAAGTTTGTTTGTGAATATCAATGACACCTTCCCTCTATTTTCTTGTTTTAATTCTGACTGTCTGAAATCCCAGAGGAGTTTGTGTAACTGCCAAGCAACTGGCTTAACTTCCAGACAAGACACCTAAGTCTAGAGGTTCTCTTCCCCTTTATGAGCTTACTCTTGTAGAGACTATGCGGGCAAATGCCAAATCCCCTCTCTTACTTCCCAGGTACATAAAGAACCACATTCCTCAATGTCTCTGTAGTTAGGTATTGCAGCATGACTAATTTATAACTCAGAAGACGTGAATAGAAGTGGCAAGTGTCCACACACAATCTTTTTACCTCTTTTCCCACCTGTTGACAGAATTCAGAGCACTTTAAGGACCTAAAAAGAGGGTGGATTCACAAGGTAGAAAATGCTTAGATCCCTGAATAATTATGTGCAAGGTGGTCTGCCATTTAGAAATATGTATTTTCGACTATATACGAGTAAACAGTGAACTTCTCTTTTGTTAAATCCCTGGAACTCAGGTGTTTATCTGTTAAAGCAGCTGGTGATACACTAACTGAATTAATATACCTACTAAATTTTCTTCTCCTGTAAATACACTCTCACAATATACTCTGTGTTCTCACTTATATTCTAACTAAATATTCTACAATGCAACCCCAAAGGACATTCTGCTGTCCAAATATCTCTGCATCTCCCTAATTTAGAATTAATGAGTAGTAAATATCAGAGACAGAGGGTCTACAAACCTAGAGGGTGTTGACGAATGTCAATAGTCTCAGAGAAAATAGCAGCGACAGCGATTCCACAAGCTGTGATACTTTGTTCTCTGCATGGCTTAAAACATACTTTGGACTAACTTCTAGCAAACCTTCCAGAAATCCAAGTGTCAGGCTTTTGCCTATGTTAAAGATTTAAGATGTGCCTGGTTCAACACACTGCAAAGGAGAAAGTACAAGGTACATTTTGCTCAAATTGAAATCATCCTGATGTAAAATATAAATCATCTCTAATTTTAAAAATATTATGTTCTCACCTTTTCTTACACATGCACTCCTCTCTCCCTCTCACACAAGGTTTTCTCGTTTGTTTCTCAGTGTCCTTCCATCTGTCTTCAAGTGATAAATGATTTCGCATTTACTATAAAAGACATTACAACTTCCACGCTGAATGACATTATTTAGTAAATAGTAATAAGCTATTTTCCAGAGCCAAACAAGGAGAGGTTTAAAGTTTAGTAGCAGATACATGAGTGAGGTATAGTAGACGAGCTTCCTATTTCTAACTAGTCTGCATGGCACAGAGAAGGAAAGATATTTCTTCCGTGGAGATCTTTTTGTTCTCATCTCCTGGTTGAAGCACTGAAGGACTTTAGAGATACAGATTATTACTCTTCAATATATAGGTTAGAAATTGAAGCTGAGAAAGGGGAAAGAAGGGACTTTGAAGCCAGGCAGGCCAGAGCTGGAAACTTGGTTCTATCACTTTCTGTTTTCATGTGTAGATCTCAGTTTTCCCAACAGTGATAATATGGTTTACTTCATAAAGTTGTCATGATATAACCTATGCAAAGTTCTTAGCAAATAGTAATAATAATAATTGTATTTAAAATAAATAAATAAATAGTATAATAAAATGTACTGAGCACTTACTGAGTACCAAACATCATTTTAAGTATTAACTGTATAGTCTCATTTAAGCTTCACAACAATTCCTGGTGGTGAACTCTGTTATTACCTTCACCTTTTGAAGGAGGAAACTAAAAATATTTAAAAAAAATTTTTAACTTGCCTAAGATAGGGTATGCGATATATATTATTTCCTGCTATATCCTTAGTGGGACCTTTACTTCCCAGAAACGCCCTGTCCCCTCTCCTTTTGCCTTAAATATACTGCCTTCTGGTACTTTAGATAAAAGAACTTGGCTTCTCAAAATCTGTCAATCAATAGGAATCAGATCAAAATAGTCAATTTTAGTATGCTCAGTCTGTAAAAAAAAAAAGATATCAAATAACTCAAAGAAGAACGAAATAAATAGAGAGACATGCTATATTCATGGATTGGAAGTCTAAATATAGTAAAGATAATTTATAGATTTATAGCTTCCCAACAGGACATATAGAATTAACATAATTTCTATTAACATCTCCACAAGGTATTTTGTGGACATAAACAAGCTTATTTAAACTTTATATGTAAAGGCACAAGACTTAAAGGAGCAAAAATAATTTTGATAAAGATGAAAAAAGTAAGAGGAATCATGCTATTCAGTATTAAGGTTTACTATATATGTAGTTACAGTAATCAAGACAGTATGGTATTGGTGGAGAGATAGAATGATAGATTAATGGAACAGACTAGAGAACCTAGAAATAGACCCACAAAGAACACTTAACTAATTATTTACAAAGGTGCAAAATAAATTTAGTGGAGGAAAGATAACTTTTCAATAAATGCTGATTAAAAAGTTGGTGTTCAGAAGGAAAAAGAATGAACCTCAAACTAACCTCATATCTTATAAAAAATTAACTCAAAATGAATCACAGCCTTAAATTTAAACTTTAAAACCATAAAACTTTCAAAAAAAAACAGGAAAAAATATTTGTGATCTAGAGCGAGGCAAAGAGTTTTAGACTTGTCATGAAAAACATAACTGAAAAAAGAAAAATCAATAAATCATCAAAATTTTAAAAAATTTAAAGAAAGCTTTTGCATTGTGAAAGACCTTGTGAGGAGGACGAAAAGACAAGCTACAAACTGGGTGAGACTATTTGGAAGACACATATCCTACAACTGATAATCTCTAGAAAATATAAAGAACTCTTACATCTGAACAGTGTGAATAACTCATAGAATTAGAAAGTATATAAAAGATATGAATAGATTGTTTTACCTAAGAGGATGCACAGTTGGCAACTAAGCACACAAGAAGATACCTAACATCATTAGCCATTAGAAAAATGCAAATTAAAACCACAATGAGATATCAGCATGGCTAAATTTTATTTTTTTTAATAGTGAAAGTAACAAGTACTAGTGAGGATGCAGAGAAACTGGATCTCTCATGCATGGCTGGTGAAAATGTAAAATGGCAGTCACTCTGAAAAGAATATGGAAGTTTTTTATAAAGCTATATATGTAACTAACCATGTGACTGAACAATTGTACGCCTGGGCATTTCTCCCTGAGAAATGAAAACTTATGTGCACACAAAGACTTTTATGCAAATATTCATAGTGGCTTTATTCATAATAACCCTAAACTGGAAACAACACAATTGTCTTGCAGTGGATGAGTTGTTAAACAAACTGCAGTACATTCTTACCATGAAACACTACTCAGCCATAAAAAAAGAGTGAACTATTGATGCACACAATAACTTAGGTGAATTTAAAGGGAATTAAACTGGTTGAAAAAGACCAATCTCAAAATGATTACAGATACCTAATAATGAGTCTGTTTTTGTGTTATTATAAAAACGGCAAAATTATACAGACAGAGAACAACGTAGGGCCTGTTGGTTGTTGGACACTGAGGTGAGGAAAAATATGTCACTATCAAAAGACATCAAGGCCGGGCTTGGTGGCTCAGTCTGTAATCCCAGCACTTTGGGAGGCCGAGGCTAGAGAGGATTGCCTGAACCCGCGGGTTTGAGACCCACCAGGGCAACTTGGAGAGACCTCGACTATACAATAAATCAAAAAAATTAGCTGGGTGTGGGTGAGCTTGTAGTTCTGGCTATTTGGAAGACTGAGGCAGAAGGATCACCTGAGCCCAGAAGGTAGAGGCTGCAGTGGCCAGCAGCGTGCCACTGCTCTCCAGCCTGGGTGACAGAGTGAGACTCCAACTCAAAAAAAAAAAAAAAAAAAAAAATCCGTCAAAAAGGATCAAGCATAGGTCTATGTTTTGATTGTGGTGATGGTTACATGAATATACACATGTGATAAAATTGCAGAGCTACACACACACAAAAGCAAGTACATGCAAAACTTGTGAAATCTAAATATGGTCTGAGATAGAACCAATGTTAATTTCCTGGTTTGATATTGTACTATAGTTATGGGACATATTACTATTGGGGGCAGCTGGGTGTTGGGTACATAGGACCTCTCTGTACTATTTTTGCACTTCTTTGTATCCATAATCATTTAAAAATAAAGAGTTAAAATGTAATTTTAAACAGAAAAAATTAGGAGTAAATAAAATTAAATTCAATAACAGATGTATAGGCTTAAAACAAAAATTATGAAACTTTATTAAGTATGAAAAGTCAAAACCTAAAAATAGAGAGCTGTGCCATTATTTAAGAAAAGTCATTATAAAGATGGAAGTTCTTCCATAATTAATTTATACATTTCATGTCATTTCTATTAGATTACTAACAAACTTTTTAATGGAACTCAATTTAATGGAAAATTTAAAAGCAAAACCTCAAGTTTCTAAAAAGCTGTAATACTTACTACAATAGTTCAAAAACAGAAAAATATTTGGTTGATGCATAAGTTTGTAGTGTTTGTGTTTGGCATGGCAACACTGCAATGCTGGAGTTTGTTTATTGTTTGTCATTTGTCATTGGAGTGACAATGTTGTGCTTGTGAATACGTCTTGCATCTTTCAGATTTGAAGAAAGTTGGTGCTATTTGTGGGCTAAAGAAGACGGAGTGTCTAGTGGAAAAATACAAACACTTTTGACATATTCTTCCCTTTGAGTTTAAGGGTGGAGTAAAGGCAGCAGAGGAAGCTCAAGACAATTGTGCCTTGTACGGGGAAAATGTCTTCAGGGAAAGATCAGCAAGAAAACGGTTTTGTCAGTTCAAAGAGGGCCATTTTGGCCTGAGTGATACTTCACATTCAGGAAGACCACCAGGTTTTGATAAAGACCGTTTAAATGCTTAATCCATGATGATCCATATCAGTCAACCCGACAATTGGCAAATGTGGTGAACTGTGACCAGTCAGTCATCATGTGACATTTCCAGTCTAAGGGCAAGCGAAAATCACTATTAACTTATGCATCAACCCAATATGTTAGTAAGACTGAGCATAGAAATTAGAAAGATAACTTAGAAATCCAAGTGGCAGCATCAGATATTGAAGAAAGGATGAATTATCCAATAAATGGAGCTTGGTCAACTGGTTATGCATAAGGAAAAAACAAAATGAGTGCTTTTCCTTATATTATTAATTAAAGTAATGGTGAGATAGATTAAATACCTAAATACAAAGAACAAAATTGTAAAAACTGTTACAAACAGAAAAAAAACACAATTCTTTATTACAGTTGAGTAGAAAGAAATTTCTTTAAGAAAATATGAATAGTACGACTCATAAAATAAAAATTGATATATTTGCTTCCTTTAGAATTTTACATTTTAATCTGACAAAAGACTCATAAAACAAAGTACAAATGGGAGTAAATATTGTAATGCATATGAACAAACAACAGGGGATTTATACCCTGAATTGGTAAAGACATTCTATAGACAGGAGAAAATCCAAAAGCAAAAAAAAAAAATGGATATTCACAATACAGAAAATCAAAATTACTAATAGACATGAAGAGATAATCAATTTCACTACCAATCTGGGAAATGCAAATAAACAAACAAAAAATAACAGATCATTATAAACTGGCAAAATCTATGGTAGCATGTTTTGGTGAGGTTAGCTGGAATAAAAATTTTGTGTACGAAAGGCTGCAGATTTGTATCACTTTTGCTGATCACCTAATTGCAGCTAGGAATGGTGCCACTCGCAGTCTTGCAATATGTGGCAGCCCAGCCTATACATTGCCAGAGACAGATTAAATTGGTACTGTCAATATGGAAAGCCATTTGGCTACATCAAACAAGTTCAAACTATATTTACCAAATAACTTTGCCATTCTACTACTAGGTATTCTCCCCGCTAAAACTCAAACACATGCTCACAGGAAGTCACATCATGATAGTTATTGTGCTGTTGTTTGTAACAGCCAATGAAAACCAAAACAGACACAAAAGGAAATGATTGAACTAGACCTATGTAACTATCATAATGTATAAATCTCAAAAACACAAATTTGAATAAGAAAAGTTAATTGCAAAAAGATTCACATAATAAGGTGCCAAATGTGTATAATGTTCAACACTCAGAGTCATATAGATAGATAATAGATGGGTGGATAAAGTGACAGATAGATTAAAAGATAGCTAGATAGTCTGAGCTAAGAAAAATGAATAAGAATGATACACAGCAACTTCAAAATAGCTTATTCAGAGAACAAAAGATGGAAAAAGTAGGGAGTAAAAAGTAGGGAGTAAGGCTGTAGCTGATTCTGCAATGTTTTATATCTTTTAAAAGATCTAAAGCAAACAATGAAAACCATGCTAGCATCTGCTTAATCTCACTGGTAGATATGTAGATATCTGTTACTTTGTTTTTATGTATTTAAAATATTTAAAAATTTTGAAAGAAAGAAATAAAAAGCAAGCAAGCAGCAAAGAAAGAGGTAATTTACTGGCAGACATTTTATAAGTAATAAACCAGTACCCTCCCTATGGCAGTTTTATTTTATTCTTCAATCTCCTAAAACAGTAATCTGGAGAATAAAATGTTCCTCTGTGAGATTTCAATGGGGGAGGGAGAAGGTGACAAGTCTTCTAAGTGAGAGGTTGGGGTAGGGGAGGGTGACATCTCACAAACAAGCCTTCTTAGTTGTGGGTGCACCCCAAGGTCAAGGCAGCTAGGAGGTTGCAAGGATTTTTAACAGAATTCACCTTGGTAGGATTATATGAGCAGGTCCCTCTGGCTGGTAAACACATTCAGGAGTGCTCACACCTGCCTGCTCAGGTCTTTTCTTTATGGACTTGTGAAGGTCAGCAGGATGGGTGAATTCAGCTCATCTCCTCAAATCCTGGACAGCTTGGAGAAACTTGCCAATGTGCCATCAACATTTTCTTTAAACCACCACAAAGTCCTGACACAAATGAAAGGTTTATCTTCTCCTTGGTGATTACCCATGGAGGGGAAAAAACAACTGTATAAAATGATTAAGTCTCCACATAATGTCTAGACTATTTATGAAATTGGGTCTTAGTTGTCTTTTTTCTTTCCAAATTGTGCTTGCTTCTGCCTCCCACTTCCATTCCCAAGCAGCAGAGACAATTCCTTCTGGCATACATGAAATAACATTTCTAATTCTGTCACAAGGTCTGCCAGCTTAGAAAGATCCTTAAATGAACTAACCCTTAGTTGTCTCACCTATAGAACAGATTATAAAAGAAATCTATAAAATAAATCATAAATGCAGTTGTTGTTTATGAAGGTTAAACAAAATAACTTAGTACTAGATACAGAAATTATATCATATATATATCTTGTTATTAATTATGAGGGTAATTACAGTCCTATCTCTCAGAAACATCATGACCTTAAAGAAAAATAACATTGAAAATAGAAGAATCAGAATGTATATTTGAGTATAAAATAATTTTTGGTTTAACAAAGCAACTTTACACTGGCAAAAGCAAAACAAATTGAACAGTCTAGAAAATATTTTTTTAAAGCATCTGAGAAGCTTGAATCCAAAGAAAATCAGCAAAGTCGTGGTTGAAATATCATCTCTGGAACTAGACCAACTGGGCTGGAATACTGGTTCAATATTGACTTGTTATACATTCTTGGAACAATGTTCTCTACTATCCTCTACCTCAGTTTCCTCATAGGATTTTTATGAGGGTTACAAGAGTAAATATTTGAAGTCCTTAGAATAGCACCTGGTACATCCAAAAAGTGTTGGACTTTTTGATGTGTCAACTTGGCCAAACTACAGTACCTAGTTATTCAACCAAACACTAATCTAGGTGTTGCTACGAAGGACCTTTGTGGATGTGATTAAAATCCATAATAAGCTGATCTTAAGCAAGGGAGATAGTCCTAGATAATTTGATAAGTTCAATTTGATCAGTTGAAAGGCCTTAAAAGCAGAACTGAAGCTTCCCTGAAAAAGAAAAAAATCTACATGAGGATCATAATATCCACTCATGCCCAAGAGTTCCAGCCCGTCTTTCCTGAGGGCCTGTCCTATGGATTTTCAAACTTGCCATCATTACATAAGCCAATCTTTTTCATAAATCTCTTATTATCTCTGTCTCTCTGGTTGGACTCTGACAGATATAAATATATAGCACTGTAAAATACAGTACCAAAAATATGATTATTTTAGATTGGAGATTTACCTGTGTTGACACAAGACCAGGTAAGTCCTGAAGTGTGCTCGGGAATAGGAAGGCCCATCAAAAAATATTTGAAGGGCAGCTAGTTCATAGGTACTGAGAAAAGCCAATGACCAGGTTCCTAAATTCTTATTCCACCCCAAGACCCAGGAATAGGCGTCTGCCGCTTTCAGTCAGTCCCTGCCTCACCTGGTCCCATCCTTCTCACAAGAGAAGACCCTCTGGGGACAATTAATCATTCCTCACAATATCTCAGGATTATTTCTGTGACTTTAAACATAGTGGCATAGTTTTCAACAGATTACAAAATGTCTATTTTTTTTTTCCTGTTTAACATAACTGGCTTAATTGCAAAGACCTTGAAATTCCTGAGACGAAATCCCATCTTACCTCCTCATATAGACAAATAGCTGGTTCTTTTATGATTGAGGCCCAGTCAGTACAGGAACACATTTAATATTGGGCTCTGTTGGTCAGGTTATGTTCGACTACTTGGAATTTGAAAATAATCCTTGACTCCGCCAGGACAGTTGAAAGAATGTACTCTGTAATTAGAGAAAAGAGGAATCTTCTGATATGGGGTCACATTCCAGGCTGGTCACAAATGTGACAACATGGAACTCTGGTTTGACAGCTGGTTTAATTTTGCTTTGATCTGTGTGTGTGTGCACATGCATGCATGTGTAACAATAGTATTCTGCTCTCTGTTAACAGTCATGTCATTTCCTTCCACTTGGTTTTCTTTGACCGGTTCAGCACTTCTTCACATTAATGTATTTTCCCCATTAATTGCAGTTGCTGACAATTGACTGAATACAATTCCTCTACAGAGGGTGACCAGGGAGAGAAGGTGAACTCTTGAGGTTTCTCCCAGGCCTATACTTATATTTGTGCAAGTGGAGTAATGAAATATGCAAATTCTTTTATGTGCCTATATTTTGTTTACCTTGTTAAACTCTATTTAGAAGGGAACAGTTTGAATTACAATGAAGTATTAAATACAACAACACTCAATGCTGTACATTATACCTGAAAACAAGGCAAATTTATATCTGTGTACATATAATCACTTACAGCAATCCTAGGTCAATGATAAAATCTGCCCACCCTTTCTAGGAGGGATCCTCTCAGGTTCTTCACCTTTCTAACCTCCTAAACTCTCTCAGTTACGAATGCTTTAACTCAGTGGTCTTAAATCTCTTTGGCATCAGGGACTGGTTTCATGGAAGACAATTTTTCCATGGATGGCAGGGGAGGTAGGGGATGTGCAGTCAAACCTCACTGCTAATGTTAATCGGTATTTACAGCTGTTCCTCAGCACTAGCATCATCACTTCAAGTCCACCTCAGATCTTCAGGCATTAAATTCTCATAGGGAGCGGTCAGTCTAAATCCCTTGCATGTGCAGTCACAAAAGGATTTGTGCTCCTACGAGAATCTAATGCTGTTGCTGATCTGACAGGAAGCCGAGCTCAGGTGGTACTGCGAGTGATAAGGAGTGGCTATAAATACAGATGATGTTTTGTTTGCTCACCCACCACTCACCTCCTGCCGTGTGACTTAGTTCCTAACAGGCCAAGGACCAGTACCAGTCCATGGTTCTAAGGTGGGGAAACCCTGCTTTAACTCATAAAATTATCTGCAACGATCAGTTACAAGGCATTTATGTAAGAGTATAAATTAATCACTATGTTAAGATTTGAAGAAAGCAACCTTTAAGTCTTTTCTTTGACTATGTGAAGAGTTTTGTAACATTTGTTTAAGTGTGTGGTATAAGAAGATAGTGGCGATAGAAGCCTCTTATTTTTCAGGCAGGGGAGATTATTCCCTGCCTGTAGAGGGAACATAGCTGTGCAGCAGCTGTATTGAGACAGAGAGGTGCAGCAAAACATACTTGGAAAGCCTGGATTCAAATTCTGACTTGACACTTTACAAGTATATGCTTTTAGGTAGGCCATTTTACCCCCTGAGTTTCAGGCTCAGGGTTGTGATCTGTGAAATGGTGATCATGCTTCTGCTTTACAGAGTTGTGTTGAAATTTCAAACGGATTATTGAAAGTTCTTTGTAAACTGTAAGCCTCCTGTAAACGGAAAGACATATTTTTCATCTGTAAACACACTGGCATCTCTTCCAGGATCCCTGTGCTTCTAGCCAAGGACACACAGCCCAAAAGACTAAAAATTGTAAAAACTGCTACTTAGTGAGTCCTTACTGAATGCCAGGCACTGTTCTGAACACTTTAGTTGAATAACTCATTTAATCAACACAACAACATTACCAGGTAGACACTTTCAGTATCACCATCATCTGCATTTTCCCAGAGGGAAACAGAAGCACAGAGAGATGAAACAGCTTACCCATGTGTACACAGCTTAGATGTGATGCCACTGGACTTTGAATCCAGGTAAGCTGGTTTGAGACCAGAGGTATAATGAATCCGTTCTACCACAATAAGCATAAACCCAGTATGATGAGAGTTTTCTCTATAATTTAAAAATATTCAATTCTGTGTAGAAAATAAGAAAGGCAAATAAAGATAGATAAAGTTAAATAAATGCAAAAGTAACTTGGGAGATATGTTAGACATAAAGTAACCAGAGCATATGTGAGCTGAGGATGGATAGCATGGCATGGAAGATCAGAGTGGTCAATAAATATTGATGAGGCCTTACATCAGCCACTCATGGGTAACACCCATGCTGGCCCATGTGTCCTCTGTCCAGAAACACAGATAAAATTGTAGCTGCTCGTCAGGCTAAGTGTAAGCTATAGCTATTGGCCAGATGGACTTACCCTGTGTCTTTCAGAAAGTGCAAGTGTATGTTGACTCCAGGTGTCAATCTGCTGAGCCACCTGGTTCAAATCTCTGCTCTGAGCTTCGCAACTCCACCATCCACAGGGAAGTCTGATATGGTAGAGAGACAGGACATGTGAGTACTGTGCACCCCAGGATTTAGGCAATGTGGTCCTTCTGCCCCACTTGCAAATTACCTCAAAACTGGTAACTGTTCCTGCCCCTTGCTCTTACTTTGTGTTTTAAATTAACTTAATAAAATGTGTGGTTTGTTCTGTGAACCTCTGTTCTGTGACCTCTGGGAGAGCTTGCAATTTGGTAAGCGTGAAGGCTACTTAGAAGTTAATTTTGTACACGACACCCTACATTTTATTGTAGTAATTTCAAATTCTCCCACCAAAAAGCACTACCGAGTTACTGATAAGTTATGAAAACTGTGTTTAATTTTTTGTAACCTGTCTTTCTTTAGCCAATTGCTGAATATGAAAATGAGGTCAGTAATGATAATGATGACCATGAAGTTAGTGAGATGGCTTTTCATCTTTTTTGCATATATGATACTTCAGGAAAGTGCTGATTATTTGCATGAACCATCTCATTTCATCCTTGCCACAGTCACCTTGGCTGGGTTATCATTATTATCCAGATTTTAAAGATGAAGAACATCAAACTTGTTAGATAAGTGTTCCAACATATACAGGTATTAAATGTCTGAGATTCAAACCCAGATCTGGCCCCAGAGTTGCCCATTTTATCATCAGTAAGTGGTATTAATAGATTGAAGTTCTGAAAATCAAGTGCACACTTAAAGGAAAACATAAATACAAGAAGGACTTGGAGACTCTGCAAATTGGAAAAACAACCTTTGATAATCAAGAATTAACCATCTATGTATGTATCTGAACACTTGAAAAAATATGCACCTGAGAGCCTAGAAAGAAAAGAAATGTTAAATAACTCGTGAAAAGCACACTTTAAAAATGGGCATATTTCACATACTTAATGCTGAAAGCAATAACCTCCAGAAAGGAACATGAGGGGCAATGAAAAAGGCCTTTCAATTTTTACTTTCTCAATTCGATTTATTGGAATTTTATACAAGGCTTTATAATTTGATGTCATTTTAAAAACAGTAAATAGAGGGAAATAAATATCATTTACATTTCCAGTTATGATGCTGGGTGACCAGAGAAGATTTACCATGACATTGATGAAGCATAAGCTTCAGAGATCCTTTCCAGGAGCTGTACTTAATTTGGATTTGTCGTTCTGTATAAGCTTCTAGCCCCACAAAGTATGGAAGTGCCCTGTAAAGACATACGTGGTAAAAGAGAAATACCAAAATGCAAAAAATTAGGTTGAAGTATTGTGTTTCATATCACCATCAAACAGTGCTATGAGACAGTGCCAGAACATTTAAAAATTTTTTAAAGAATTTTAATTGCAGTTTAAAATAACTTAAAAAATGATTTAAAACATTTAAAATCTTTAAATAATTTAAGACAAAATTTAAAAGGCAGCATATTTCCTTTTCTTTGTTTCCTTTCTCTGTGCCTTTTGATTCCCTTTTTCCTCCAAATGTGTCTGCTTTTTCATAGAAGGCTGAAGATAAAGCAAGGCAATTTCAGCAGGGAATTTTATGCAGATGCAGTATTTATGATGGCTGTCCTGGGGAGAGTCTGTGATTAATGATCACATATAACTTGGTTCAATATATATTTTTTGAAAGTAGGCTTCCTTATTGGCAGCAACACACTACAGAGGGGAATATACGTCAAAAGATCTCTTAATCTGAGGACACAGACCAATGGGTCAGTTGGGTATTGTTTATAACCTTTAAGATCAATGGTTTTGAAGGTCATATGTGGTACACATTTATTTAGCCTGCCAGTAGCAAGTCTATTTCCTGGATATGTTAACAAAATTGCTAACGTTAACTATTTTCTTTACCTGGCCTTGGATGCTATTTCTTTTTACAAACAATGATTTTAAGACACATTTACTATACCTATTAGATTGTAGGGACATTCAAATACAATATTCCTCTGACTTTCAGCTTCTCCCCTTTTGAAATTAACTGGGAACCCACATAATTGAGGAGATAATTATGCATCAGAAGTGGCAACAGGAACAACCATAGCAATAAGAGAAATTCCAACATGAAGTTATTAGAAAAGTGTATTAGACTCACGCTTCCTTTGGATACTTTTTAATCTTATGGTTTATTTGTTCTTTCCAGATTCCTTCCACTTCAGGGTTTTTGCCTGCCTTTGGGAGACTCCAAGCCAGTGATTCTATACCTTGGTTACACTTTGGAAATCCTTGGAAAATCTTTCAAAAAATACAATGCCAGGACCCTATCTTTAGAGATGTCGTTCAATGGGTAGAGCCCAAGCATTAGTATTTTTGAAAAACTTTGCAGAGAATTAGGATGTGAATCAGGGTTGAGGTCGTTCCTCTATGCCACTACTAAAATTATACTGCTCTTCCAACATTCTGCAGTGTATTTCTGTTCTTGAGTTGCCCCTCTCTTCTCTCTTCTCCCTTTACTCCTCCTTCCCTCTCTTATGATCTCATTCATTAACTCATTCAAAAAACATATATTATGCATTTTTAAAGTATCTGACCCTGGACTAACATTGGGTTTAAAAATGAATAATAACGGAAATACAGGCACTGTCATTGAAGAGTCAGAGCTTATCAGATTGATGGTTGATGGCCTAACCGTCCATTTGTCCGGGGCTGGGATTATGAGTTGAAGGAGTCCCCTGGCTGTGGAACTTTCAAGGCTAAATCCAGAAAAGCCCAGGGCAAACTGGGACAAATTGTTGACCCTAATTTAGAAACAATGAGTAGTGGATGAACTCTGTCTGGGGATGCTGAGGAAAGGTTATGAACATGGCTGCACATACACAATTGAGCTTGGTCTTGAAGCATGAATCAGTACAGTATTTGCTTTGTACACTAGAGTGGAAGAATGAAAGGCATTAAAAATACCCACAAAGGCAATGGAAGCATCGAGGGTGATCATATTTTTATAGTTACTTCATTTTTTTCCCATTTGAGAAATCCATTTTTTTTTGTTTTACCCTAGTGATTCCTAAACCTCTATTTTACCATAAAATCTTTGTTTCACTCAAGGTTTTTAGCATCTCCAACTGTTTTGGAACATGCTGGTCTCAAGCATAGATGTGGAGAAGGGTAGTTCATGAAATGAGAGTGGAAAAAAGTTGGAGGTAGACTAGGGAGAGGATTTTGAAGGACATACTATGAAGTTTGAAATTTTTCTCATGGATAATGAGTTGGTTTTTTTAAAATAGGAAAATAGCCTCAGAAGTTTTGCATTTTAAAAGTAAAACTCTTTTTTCAAAGTTCTTTTCCACTTTTTCCTAGGGTTCCTATTGACTATGATCCTCTGTCAGAAGTTAGCCTTTGGTAGACTTTACCACCATGTTGGGCTGAATTCTCAAGCAGCCTGACTCTGGGAAGTGGTTTTAGAAAGGTTTTTCTTACAACTTTGTGCAGAAAGTTGAGAAGTAGAGAAGAAAGAGACTGGAAGAAAAGGAAATCATTTAGTAGATGGTTAGTCTACCTACTTGAAAAATTATAAGGGATGAATTAAGATATTAGCTATAGCCGGGCTTGGTGGCTCAGCCTGTAATCCCGCTCCTTGGGAGGCTGAGATGAGTGGATTGCCTGAGCCCGCGGGTTTGAGACCCGCCTGGGCAACTTGGCAAGACCTCATCTCTACAATAAATCAAAAAATTAGCCGGGCGTGGTAGC